>JAOWBH010169005.1:0-10738 GCA_028566215.1 Silene coronaria
TTTCAGTCGCTAATTTCTATTTAGCGACGGAAATTAGTCGCTAATATCAGTCGCCCGAGACTTGATTTCTTGTAGTGTATTTTTCCATTTTTCCATGGAGCCAAAGATTAATTACTCTTTGGTTTCGGATTATGATGGAATAAAGCGAAATATCTCACTAAAGTGCTTCTTGGGTCATTCGGAAACAGTCTCACTTGAGGCACCGGGGTAATGTTGTTGTTATTGAATTGCGATATGGATTGGTGTTCTTTATATCACAATTAACCTGGAAGAAATTTATGAGTTAGAGAAAGTGAACATAGGATCGATATTCACCATGGGTACAGTCGATGCCAAGGTTGCCGAGATAGCTATGAGGTCGTTATTGTCTGATGGAAGCGTACCTGTCTCTGCAAATTTATGACGCTAATCACAGTGGCTTCCTTAGCATCATGCGAGGTAAACTTTCTAGAAATGATTTATTACGACTCATGAACTTAAGTATACTTTTGTCTGCTCAATGGGTTTGCCTATTTTGTGCATCTTGACTGCTAAATGAACCTGAGCTACACAGGTTGTTGCAGACCATCATATATGTCAATCAATATACATGAAATATATCTAACTTCGATCCTTCTCTTGTAAGTAGAGGAAGAGACTCGTATATGAACTAAAAGTAGGATTCATGATAATATAAATATAAAAATATTGTGTCGCTCAACATTCTAAAATATGACTCATGCCAAGCTCAACAGCTGCATATATATGTACCTGATGTCTGATGCCTGTACTGGTGTACGCGAGTCAGAGTAAAGTAAGTATTAACAACTGCATGTTTCTTAAGTATCTCATCGAATATTTGGGAAGAGCTGTTGCATTCTAAATAAGTGTTTAACAACTGCATGCCTGTAAACTCATACATATGCAGTAGAGCTGTTGCATTCTAACAGTCACTTTGTTTTACGAGCGCAGTTCCTAAAATGAAGCACAGAATACATGAAAGAGATAGAATTCATGCTTCCATCATCAATACTTGGGCATTCTGAGCTGCTCGAAGAACCTTGAGCCTGTCAAAGATGAATTATAGTTCCGTGTTTAGCCCTAATGCAATGCACGATTTTGAGACACATTTACGAATGGAGATATTGAGGCCCTATGGCCAAAATATATTTTAGTTTTATACGAAAAGCTGAAGTCATACTCTTCAGTTTTATTACAAATTCTGTTATTTCATCATTTCAAGCAATTTGTAATTTGATATGTTGACCTTGCATAACTAGTTATTGGCATTATAATTTTTTTTTTTTTTTGAAAGTTTCCCGTGCTTTGATGATTATTTTGTTGTTTCGAACTTTGGCGTTGCACGATTGATCGTTTTGGTTGACCCTCGCAAAATGGTAGAAATTAGAAAAATACAATAACAGCTGTTGAATTTGGCAATGAAGATTTCTTTTTCAAATACGAATTTGGGCTAAATTCACCGTTTGTGCTGATAGCATCATTTTGATTTGGATTTGGAATTGGATGAAATCCTATCGTATTTAAAACATTCTTTGACCTAGCTCAAGACGTATATGTATGTATAAGAGAGACCAACTGTATATAAGAGATAGGGTTGTTAATGAGACGAGACAGTTCGCGAGCAACTCGAGATCGGCTCGGTCAAAGCGCTCGGGCTCGGCTTGACAGCTTAACGAGTCAAGCCGAGCAAACGTTGGCTCGGCTCGAAAAGCTCGTGAGCAGCTCGAATTTGTGTTATTAGATGAAATATTGCTCATATTTTATAAATATATTTTATCATGATTATATTTTTGTATCACACATATCAAATGTCTCATTGATTTTTCAAATATTTTTTACATATAACCTTCGATCCTTGTTATTAAAAATATCGTAAGAAAAAAAATTATAAAATTAACAATTTTATAGGCTCGATTTGAGCTCGAGTGAGCTCGCGTTAAAGCTCGCAAGCTTGATATCGAGCACATTTTTATCAAGCTCGGGTAAGCTCGAGATCGGCTCGAGTTCGAGTTTTTGTTCTTGAGCACAAGCCGAGCAAGGCCAAGCTCGGGCTCGGCTCGGCTTGTTAACACCCCTAATAAGAGAGACCAACTCGCACTTGATGCGAACACCAATGAGTCTTTAACCATGTCATTCGACGATTC
The DNA here is from genome assembly GCA_028566215.1 of Silene coronaria. Lineage (NCBI taxonomy): Eukaryota > Viridiplantae > Streptophyta > Magnoliopsida > Caryophyllales > Caryophyllaceae > Silene > Silene coronaria. The sequence goes on from JAOWBH010169005.1 coordinate 2,145, forward strand.
AGATCTTTATTCCTCCTAGTAAACAAATTGTGCCTTTGTTGATGCTTTGGGGAACCTAATCAGCTGTTTTAATACCTTAAGCTCGGAAAAGGCAGTGAGTTTTCCACACTGGAAGGACATTATCTCGAGCCCTACTGACTTAGCAAGCACATACTCAATAAACTTTAGCTCTGCACTTGATCCTGTAATACCCGTAATCTCCAGTATTTGGAGCTTTCGCAACTCATAGTCATAGTGATTATTCTAGTGGACATTACTTTGCTCAACAGCATTGCTGGACGGGATAATCTGCACGCAAGCAGTCAATAAGTTTGGATGATTTTCGAGATCTAGCTCAGATTCACTCGCTTGCACCCGTAAATATAACCAACTGTGAAGACATGGACTACTGTGAACTAGGTTAATTACAAGTTGGTTAATTAATACTCCCTCCTATTCTTAATAAACTTCCTTATTTCCTTTTTCGTCTATTCACAATACCTTCCATATTTCTTTTTTTGGGTAAAAATTTATACTTATTTAATCACCTCACCCCATAACAATACCCCACAATACAATATTTTATGCTTATTTTAATCACCTTACCCCACAACAACACCTACAATACATTCCCTCTCTCCAATCACCTCACCCCACAACAAAACTTTATACTTATTTTAATCAAATTTTAAATTTGCGTGCATATGGTGAATGGGGAGGATGTTACTCACCGAAATTTGAAGACCCCGGAGGATGGGGCAGCTTTGAAGCATGACATGAGTGAAGCAAAATACATCAGAATCATTTAACTCCAGATTTATTAGACTTAATCCAACTAGACGATTAAATGCTACCGGAAGTGATTTGTTTATCCCGCCTGCAGCCAAAAACTTGCGTCGCAAGCATTAATGAGGTTAGCTGATGGCCATAGTAAGTTCAATATAAGGATGCATATTAGCGTTTTTTGGCCCTGTAAATTAGCTACGACATTTACCTTAGACAAGTTACCTTCAATCTGAAGTATCTTCAAATTATGTGAACTAGCCAGACTGTTGATGGTAGCTACAACTGTTTCAATGCCTTTCATCTCCGATTTAGTTGAACATAGAAACACATCAGTAAGACGAGGCGCCTTGTTGAGAAAAAGAGAATCAAATGCACCAACGATAATCAGCTTTTCAAGTCGTGGGGCATCAACATCAAGAATATCCATGCCAATACATTTCTCAAGCCTCAAATATACGAGGCACGGACACTTTGCAATGATACTCCAAAGCATGTCAATGCCATTTTTAAATTCAATGAAAAACAGCTTAAGGCTATGTAGATGAGGAAAGCCCTTAAAGTCGAACGGAGGAGCAATTAAAACAAAGGACTGAAGTTTAAGCTTCATCAAGTCGGTACAGTGGTAAATGTAAGACGGCATGATCACAAGATCATTAGACCATTTCCCAGCATGACTACTCAGAGCAATCTTTTTCGGACAGGTTTTTGCAAGTAACGAAAGCCATTGGCTTAGACACGCGTTTTTATCAACTAGTAGATCAGCAATACCCGGCTGGAGCACAATATATACACTATGTATACGTCCATTGTGATGGCAGAGTACGTTGCTGATTATACGACTTCCTTTTTGCCAAGCAGCCGTTGAATCTGCTTTGTGTAACCGAACCCAGAATTCTTCATCAAATGTAAGATACGGACAAGATAGCCAAATACGCCTCCATGTTCTTGAGAGTATACTAGTCCTTGCCGCTATGGTAAGCGGCAAGTGTTTTAGGATTTTATCAGTCACAATCTCAGGCATTGTGCTGATCAAATCGTTGTTTGCTTCTAGGGACTTGGAAGAAGCCATTGAACCTGAAAAATTGGAACAATTCAATTATATTCGATCTTAGAGAAGTTTAACCTTAAAATGATTTAGAATCAAAATAACATTGCGCAAACAACAAGATCCTCCCAGCTTAGAACCAAAAGAACCAAAATTGAGTAATGACATAGCGTAAACTAAAACTTTCATACGAGTATTTTTTATATTTCTAGCGGTAATAAGTGCCCCAACTAGCCCCCTAGATTCACAATTACAATTCTTACTCATTACAATAACAACAATAATATCCTCCCAATCCAAAGCCATACATGATTCTTCCATCTTCACTACTGATTTTTTTTTTTTTGGACGGATTCACTACTGAATTTTAGTCATACTTTTAAGTTTAAAGATTAAGGCCCCGCTCTTTTGAATAGCAATTACCTTAACTGAATTGAACTTAAACTGATAAGACCCGGACCGACTAAATGTAACTTAATTTATTTGTTGCACTTGAGTTGAATTGAAGTAAAGAACAAAACTAATCTTAACTTAGAGAATCCGAACAAACCCAAACTATACATGCATAGTATACAACCCGAGTTGAAATGAAATTAAGTCTAGAAAATCGAGAGAATGTAAGATTTTTTCTCACTATCAAAAAAAAAAAAAAAAAAATTGAGATTAAAGTGAAGTGACAAAGTAATAGCACGACACACAAAAACTCAAATGCAGCCGTTGTGTATGCTTACAATTTACAAGTTATTACAACGGTTTCGTTCCATGCAATTAATTACGTACCTCTTTTAATAACAAAGGTATTGTATGCAGACGATCTTATGCAAGAACAACCGAACATGACCTATCAAACAAGAACATAATCACAGAAACTCAGAGCAGCTTAATCATTAGTTAAATTAAGTCTAAAATAAATTAACTAGAATGCAATCAGAATTCTAAGAAGAAAATAAATAAAAGAGTAAATTGTTTGAGAAATCTAATTAAATTACCAAAAGTTGCCCTTTAAACTAGAGAGATACAGACGTTGAGCAGGGAGTAAATCGGACGTTATCAATGAGAGAGAGGGTTAGTCGTGGTCGTATATATATTAATGGATTTTCTAACGTGTGCCCTAACCGGCACACATTAAGAAGTCATAAAAGGAAAGAATTATCAAGATTTTCAATTGATTTGATTATTGCGGATATAAAAAAGATTATTTTACCCTAAATTTTTCCGAATTGTAATATAAGGGTAAAGATCTAGTGAAAAACCAATCACTCCACCGAATCTTGTATCGAAAGATTAGATGAATTATTTCCTTTTACTTTAGTTTATTCAAGCACATTAAATATAGTATAACTTAAAACAAAAATTATTGATTATGTTAATAAAATATATGTTCAATGTACAAAAAATTAACAATACACTAAAACAGGATATCTAGCCATAAATTAAAATTCTACCTTGAATCCAAATATGTTGTTATTTATTTATTTACTTTTTTTAAGAAAATGCAAGGTGGAGTTTTCACGATTCTCATTCTTGGTGGTTCTCACCGAATCCCAATTCTTCTAAGGCACATCGTATATACAATGGAAATATATGTTTAATCTACAAAAATTTATAGATTGTATCATAATTCAACAAAATTCCCTTTACATCATAACAATCCAGACTTCCTGGTTACTTTCTTTATTAATTTTCCATGAGAAATCCGGTGCAAAAGAAATGAATTTAATTATCATAAAAGAAATTCTCAGTTATTTCGTACTCTGTATTTGATAATAATTTTGATAATGTTTTTCTAGATTTGAAGAGGTTAATAATTAAAATCGATCATCAAAGTAGAGTAATATGCAATCAACTGCAACTATTTCTACAAGAACATCAATTCAAGTATCTTGTGAACTAAACACCTTTGGCTTCCAGGTTAATATTAGAAGCACTTGGTGAAGGTGAACGGGTCTGGACCTTTACGAGCCTAGCTGGACACATGTAGTCGACCGATGGAAAATTGTTGAGCATTTAACTCAATAGAGTTCTGACACATTCTAAAGCAATTACCTGTAACCAAACCCGCCATTAGATGTTTTAGATCTTCATTCTCCTAAACAAACGAATTGTGCCTTCGTTGATGCTCTTGGCAGTCTTATCAGCTGTCTTAATACCTTAAGCTCGGATATAGCATCGAGTTTTTCACACTTGAAGAACAATTTCTCGAGCACCACTGAAATGGCAAGCACATACTCGATCAATTTCAGCTCTGCATTAGATCCTGTAATACCTGTAATTTTCACCATATGTAGCCTGCCCAACTTATAGTCGTTACTGTAATATTCATACTTGTGCTGATCAGCATCAGTGGTTGAGATAATCTGCAAAAGAGAACATTGAAATTGATTGTAACGAGTGTTTTAACTCATTCATGAGTTATAATGTGTGAATGATCACATGCTTGATAATCAATGGCGAAAATGGAATATTACTGCTAAATGGCGCCTACAGTCAGCGAGGTTAATTAAAAGTGTGTTAGATACTCACTGAAATTTCAAGATCCTTGATGAAGGGGCAGCTTTGAACCATGCCAAGAGTGTAGCAAAATACATCAGTATCAGTTAAACTCAGGTCCGTCAGACAGAGTTTATGCAGGTGGTTAAATGCTACCGGAAGTGATTTGTTTATCCCACCTGCAGCCAAGAACTTGCATAACAACCAGTAAAAAGATCAGCTGATGGACATAATAACTTTCAGGGGAAGAAAAACATGCCTCCCTCCTTCCCGAACTATTGTTTACAGATTCTATTTTGGGTGTTAGTTTCACCATTCTGTTCTTGTGATCTTTTTTTGTAATGTGTAAATTGACCTTTCCTTTTTGTGTTCACTTGCTCAAAGGTAAAATCTAACCCATTAGTCTTCCAAAAACAAATAAAAAATGCGGCCAGTTATCCTTTCCTTGGTCTTTATGCCAAAAACAAAGGTAAATACTCCGTTCGTCTCAATCATTTGTTCATCTTTGATTAAAATAACCCTAAAGAAGAATAAAAAGTAAACAAATGATTGAGACAGAAGGAATAAATAACTTAGATGGAGGGAGTACATCACAATCCTGCAATATTACTTGAGTAGACATAAGCCATAAATATTACCTTCGACAAGTTACCTTCAATTGCAAGGCATTGCAGTTCATACGAGCTAGCAAGACTGTTGATGGTGGCTACTGTTGTGTCAGTGTCAGTCATCTCCGACTTAGTTGAAGCTAGTGACACATCAATAAGACGAGGGACATTCTTGAGACGAACAGAGTCAAATGATCCTCTGATAATCAACTTTTCAATCCTTGGAGCATCAATATCAAGAATATCCATGCCAAGACAATTCTCAAGCCTCAGAAAAATCAGGCAGGGACACTTAGCAATCAAACTCCAAAGCATGTCGATGCCATTGTTAAATTTCATGAACAGAAGCTCAAGGCGCGTTAGACGAGGAAAGCCTTTAAAGCCAAACGGAGGAGCATTCAGAACAAAGCACTGAAGCTTAAGCTTCATCAACTCGGTGCAGAGGAAAATGTAAGAAGGCATGAACACAAGATTAGACCATTTTCCAGCCCAATTAATAAGAGTAATCTTTTTCGGATAAGTTCTTGAGAGTAAAGACAGCCATCGGCTAAGATTCACATTTTTATCGACTAGTAGATCAGCATTGTCTGGCCTAAGCTCAACAAGAATACTTTGAATAATTCCGTTGTGATGGCAGAGCACATTACTGATAATGCTACTTCCTTTCTGCCAGTCAACACTATCATCTAGCTTGCAAAACTCATCCCAGAATGCTCCATCAAATGCAAGATATCGACAAGATAGCCAATTACTCCTCCACGTTCTTGAGAGTATACTCGTCTTTGCCGCTATGGCAAGCGGCAAGTATTTGAGGATCTTATCAGTGACAATCGCAGGCATGCTGCTGATCAGATCTTCATCATTTGTTTCAACAGACTCGGAAGAAGCCATTTCACCTAAAAACTCGAAACAGGTCAATTTATCAATAGAGAAGTCAAAAAGACCTTCCTCCAAAGAAGAACTAAAACCAAACAGATATATGCCTGAAGTTTCCATGTAGATCTTAAACCCCAGAAATAAGTTTTACCTTACTTTCAATCACTAGGCTCGCTTAGTTAAAGTTAATGTTTCGTACGACCCTGTATTTTATTTCCCTTCCACTAGCAGTCTAGCATATAGGATTAGCACTTTTTGAGGGTTTTTTTTTGTTTTTTTTCCGTAGCAAAAACACATCAAAATCACTTGGAAATCATCTCTGACCAAAAATACTCCTTGATCACCTTAATTATAATCAGGGAAATTAGATCTGAAGAACTACAGATGGAATTAGATCTGAAGAACTGCAGATCCAAATTCCTTTTCTGAAAAACCTTTCCTAAATTCCAAATTCACTGTTTTGGAGATACGGAATTTTAAAAAATAGGAGCTGCACCAACAAAGCCACTGTAGCACAATACAAGAATATGCCAGCACTTAAACAGCTAACATAGGATTGTCAACTCTATACCATTGTTATCAGATTCACCCCCTGTAACAATTTTAAAATTAGTTCGAGCTAATTCTATCATGTCCAGTACTTCAAATCTACACACATCAATCACAATGTAAGAGTGTATCGTAAATTAGATGTTACGTATTCATATCAAATTAAACAACCTTGCTCTAACAAAAGCTACTAATGTTAAGCTGTTAGGCTGTTAAGTGTTAGGCACAAACTTGTGTACATTAATTTAGTCAACTCTATTAATCAAAAGCAATAATCAAGGGAATAACTTTGGGATTTGCAATTATCGGATTTTCTAATTCCTAACATTTTGCAAGGGTCAACCAAACGACCGATCATGCAAAGTCAATATTCAAAATAGCTAAATGATCATCAAAGCTCGGAAAACTTGCAAAATGAAAAAAATAAAAAATAAAAACACATTATAATGCCGATAACAAAGTTATGCAAGGTCAACATTGAAACAACAATGCTTGAAATGATGAAATAACATAAGAGTATAAATTGTTAAATAGAAGAGAAAACCCACTTGATTTGATTCAATGAATTGTGAAAAGTATATTGTTTGAGAAATCCTTGCAGGTTCGCCCTTGTAGAAGCTAGAAAGATAGAAATTTAAAAGAAAGAATAGGACACCATTGATAAATTATTGAGATGGATTACCTTTGGAAAATGAAAGGGTCAACCGTCTGTCTGTTTGACAAAATTGACAACAGTAACTATTCCTTTTTGATGTGGTGCTCTTTACAGACTAAAGAGGTCAACCGGCTCGTCGACCATATATTGGAGACGAGAAACTTGTAAATAACTTGTTGTATAATAGCATAGGAGATAATTTTTGCTATTATGCTAATGAGTTAGAGATGTCACTTTGACTTTTTGTATTAGTAAAATATATTTTGGACAGTTTTATAGAGTAAAATTTAGAGCATCTCAATATCTCCATTAGAAAATAGTACTTATATTTTCACAGATTGATATTCAAATGTGTCGAAATTCAAAAATGAAAAACATTAACTAAAACATAACATCGGACTATAATGATGTAAAACAAAGAAACAAAGAACTATAGTTCATATTTGAAAGCCTTGTGTATTTCAAGCTGCTCGGAATAAGATGCATAAGCTTTAATGACTAAAGCATGAATGTCTACTCCTATCAAATATTCTGCTTCATTTAGGAACTGCGGAAAGAAAACACCGTGGCTGTTTGAAACTAAGAATGCAATAACTCTGTTGCATATGATTATATGAATGAGCTAACAGCTTCTAAATGAATTGTGTCGGACACTTATAACTCAGATTGAGTTACATAGGCCCTTAATTTCAAGTTAAGCTGTAGAGACAAGAAACATGTCCGATTCCATGACAAATGAAATATGTCAGGAGATTTACATAAGAGGCATGCAGTTGTTACTTGTTTGAACTTATGTTACTTGGACTTGTATTCGGGTATCAGACATGGGTATGTATCCAGCTGAAAGATCATGATTTGAATTTGGAATGTTGAGACACAATGTTTCATATCATCATTATTAATATGATATACTTCATATAATAGCCTCTTACTCTACCTTTCCCCCTTTTAACCCCACTACAGACCTTCATAGAGCAGTGCATCAAAACTGCAGGTCAACCAAACAAATACATGAGGTATAATAAAATCGCAGAGAAACCTAGTTACCTGATTGTGGTCATGGAATAGAGGTTGAGGAAAATCCGAAAGCAGGAAGTGCCTGTTGTCTAAAAAAGTAAGCATCAGTGGGGCCAAAGAATATTTCTGGCTTCCTGAGTTTTCCACCAGCCTTCAGGAATCAGGATGGCATCCACTAAGACGGTCCACCAGGGGTTTGAACTGTCAGGCATGACAGTGGCTGGCTTCCTAAATTAATCAAGCACCAAACCTTATGCTTACATTCCTCGGGGAACAAATGAGCTGCCACAAGGGATAATTGAAATGTAGAAAATTTTGTTTGTGGTGTCCTGTAAAAAAACCAAGAAAAACTCATCAAAACACAATACTCTGTAGATTTCTCAGAAAAAAAAAATACTATTCCTGAATTGAACTTTGAACACAAAATAAGTGAAAAAACACACAAAAAAATATTTAACGATGTCTGGGTTCCCTCATAACTAATATGAATTCACCAATGATTTCAAATAGCTGATAGTCTCCCATGTTTCCTAGGTAGATCATAGATGTACATAATCCCTAACTTTGTAATTTACGCCATCCATCAGGC
>JAOWBH010169016.1:0-10737 GCA_028566215.1 Silene coronaria
CAAGATGACTCAAAAAATTGGGACAGATGAAGCCGTAAAATAGCAAACATGTAAGACCATAATGCCATTAGCTCAAATTATGAAAAGCTTAAAAGTAATTATTTCTTTTGTCCAAGTTATTTATTTATCTTTGATTAAATTATTTTTTTATAAACAAATTTGATTATATTTTTGCTACTTTATCATAAAATATCAATCTGTTAAAATCACAAATTCTTTGTCTATAACCGCAATATCCCGTCTTAAATTTAAAACTGTTAAAATATGAGCAATATTGTTTCTAATCATCACACAAGTTCGAGCTGCTCGCTTGCTTTTCGAGTCGAGTCAGCGTTTGCTCGGCTTGACTCATATGCTCTCGAGCTGAACCTGACACCGAGCTGTGCTCACACGAGCCGAGCTTTGATCACGCCGATCTCGAGCTGCTCGCGAGCTGTCTCGTAAGGTCGAAAGTTTTTTCTATGGGCATTCATAAACAATCTTTATAATCTTTTCATAAACTCCATTAATTTTGTTGGCCCACACATTTTTTCCAAATATGTCCGTACATCCAATTGCAATTCCCACATTTAATTTCGCGCCAATAGTCTTATCTTACCAAAGAAGCACCAATCACTGCCTGACACGTGTTACTCCGACGACTCTCCGGCGTGATTTTCCGGCAACCCTTTTACGAAAGGGCAATTGGATCATCGTTGCTTCATCTTCAAGCTCAGCAATTAGGTACCTTTAATTTCATCAAAGTTTCAATCTTTTTTGGTTTTTTTAATTAATAATGTTACTTTATTTTAATTGGGTTTTTTAATCTTGTAGTTTTGTTTAATTATTAATTGGGAATTTTGGGGCATTTTTTGATGATTAATTGGATAATAGAAGTGATTATGCAGTGTAATTTGACAAATTTGGGTTTAATTTTGAAGAATTTGTGTGTTTTGATTAGATATAATTAGGGTTCTTATATAGGATTAATGCATTTCAGTTGATAATTAGGGTTCAATTAATTGGAAATTTGGAGCCCTTTTAATGGTTGATTGGATAATTGGAAGTGATTATGAAGTGTAACTGAAGCTTGACAAATTTGAGTTTAATTTTGATGAATTTGTGTTTTTTGATCAGATGTAATTAGGGCTTTTATGTTGGGATTAATACATTTGTGTTGATAGAGAATTAGAGATGCATGTGGAATTATAAAGTGAACATAGGAAGTGTGACATATAGGGTTATTAGGTTTAGTTATTGATCACCATTGAGATGAATGGGGTCCTGTTTAGTCGGTGTCGGAGCCAAGTTTCGATGTTTGATTGTTCAAAAATTTAAAGGGGTGTGTGGGGGGTGTTACTGTTAAGTTAGTATTGCAATGGAGTTAACTTTGGAGAAAAAATCGGAAATTTTAACCAAGCAAAAATCAAATTCTGGCTACCTAGGGAGACGAGAGCCCGCACTAGGCGCCTCGCTTGGCTGTTGCATCTAGTACATTCAGCTGGAAAATGAGGGAAGTGAGAGATGTCAATGGGGTGTTAAGTTAAAGTTAGTAATGCAATGGAGTAACTGGGAAAAGAATCGAAACTTTTAACTAAACAAAAATCAAAATTTAATGAATAAAGGAGATGGCAGTCTGTACTAGCTGCCTTTCTTTGCCATTGCATCTAGTACATTGCGCTGGAGAATGAGGGGAGTGAGAGGGGTCATTCGGAGGGAAGCGTTATTGGTGCGGTAGTGTTTATACGGGCTTAGTCTTAACAATATGAATCGCTGTATTGCCATGGTGATTATACCTATTAAACACTTCCCATAGTGCAATTTGAAAGAATACATGACTTTGATGAAGCTTGATTGGTATAATTCTGAACTTGTATTTATCCAAGTGCTGATTACTTGTCGGATGTGTCAACACGATCACTTGAAAGACAATGCCATTTAGCCTTCAGAAGTTTGTAATGCTGATATCGGCGAGTAAACCGTGGTTCTTCTTGATGAAACTTTGATCTTTAGATCTATGATTGGTTTACTAAATATGCTGTCATATATTAGCTTCTTGAACAGAAAAATAGGATCTTTATTTTCGTACTAAAACTGAAGTATAATATTATGAAATTCTGACCACGTTTGATCTACTCCTTTTTTATTGCCTGACCTTGCTTAACTTGCTGTCAGATATCCAGAATACGACCGCCTGTTTCCCAGTCGTTCAACAGATCTCCCGCCAAGAGTTGAACACTTGGTTGTTTTAGAAGAAAGTCGTGTTTGTGATTATATTAGCAGGACATTGGATCTTCCACCTCTGTGAGTAAAGCTGTTATTTTCTTCTCATTGATTTTATCACTGTTTATACCTCTTTACACTTGTGAGTTTTGAGGATCTAATGCGGAAATTAATGTAATGATTTGTGAAGGTATGTTGCTGACCTCATACGTTTTGGAGCTGTTCATTATGCACTTGTACATCCTGACCCTCCAGCAACTGCTACACCGGAGGAAGTCCAGGCATACAAGAAGTTTACTTCTCCTGGTTTTCTAAAACACCGACAATCAATTATAGGGAAAACCATTCGTGAAGCACAAAAGACCTTCAGGATAACTCATGCTGATGAAATGGTTGAAGTTGGAACCTACTTGCGTGTATATGTACACCCAAGACGCTTCCCAAGGTTTTTCAGATTACAATTGTCGTTAATTCTTCAATTTTTTAATTTTCTATCATATACCCCTCCTTTGTGTAAATCATCTATAATATAAAACGTGAGCTAAGCTTTTTATTCTGTCAAATTTTCTGTTAATTTGATGGTGGCTAAATATTTCCATTTTTATTGTTCTTTTTCATTATCTCTTTCGGAATTCAATATATACTATGCTAAAGATTAAAACATTGGAGTCGGATTAGGATTCAAAGGGTGGAGAAATATAATATGAAAACAGGTGATGTTTACATATTAGCTCAGTCTAAATCAACAATTCCCAAGTTGGAGAGGATGAGTTTTTGTGACCGACGAAGTTGGAACCAATGGCATACTCTGTCAGCTATATATTTATCAAATGAATCAATTTTATTAGTGGATAAAAATTGAAAAGCATGGGGTAAATTTGTTTGAAAAACTACATTTTGGAGAAAGCAAATTCTAATTTTAATGGTTGGTTAATACCCACTTAATATTCTGGAGCATAAATTTAACGAACCGAAACAAATTGTCTATAAATTTAAGGAACCGAACCAATGGCATACCCTTTTTTTTTTTTTTTTTTTTTTTGCATCAGGTGTTATGAAGTTGACTGGAAGTCGAGAATTGTAGCCGTTACAGAAGCATATGTGATTCTGGACAAGCCTGCTGGTACATCTGTATGTAAACCAGCATTGTAGAATAACTGTGATATCTTGCTCTTTTTGCCACGTCCAAAAAGTTAACTTTTATGCCAAAACTTTTTTTTTGTACATGCAAGTGAACTAGGGAAGTGCAAACAAAACATCCCTAAAAAGTAAACGTTTCAAGTGAATATATTAGTAGAACCTGGCAGACGTCTTGTTGTTCCTGGTAGATAATCTTTGCTGGAAGCATTTCGATTGCAGTTCGTAAACCAGCATCATAAGTCTTTGACGATTATCTAAATATCACTAGGCCGAAACTAGTCAATCACAGTGCTTATCTTTTACCTTTTGTCAGGGGGATCATCTCTCGTTAAATCCTTTGCGTTCTGTGAATTGTCCTCTTTGTTGTCCATGGACGATATTTGTAGTGCTATGTTTGTCTTCTGCTTTGTGCCTTCAAGACACCTTGTTCAATCCTTTTCCTTTTTGCTTAGGTAGGAGGAACGTCAAACAATATTGAAGAAACTTGTGTGAATTTTGCTGCTCGTGCTTTGGGTTTGAGTAGCCCCCTCTACACTACACATCAGATTGATAACTGCACTGAAGGATGGTGATGATACATACTAACTTTTACGATATTTTTTGCTAAACAATTTTTGCACATTGCCTCATGTTGGAACACCTTTCAGTGTTGTGCTCGCCAAAACTGAGGAGTTTTGCTCCGTTTTTCATTGGATGATTAGAGTAAGTTTTTAGCGTCTATAGCTAAATCAATTTCAATATTGTAGATGTATTAAGCTATAGAAAACTGAAAACTTTATCAAGCTGGAAGCTGACTTGAGATTGTTTAAATTAGGAGAAAATGGTTAAGAAACTTTATCTTGCCCTTGCTGCGGCTCCAGTATCATGTGGAGTGATTACTCACTATATGCGTCCAGCTAAGCTTGCACCGCGAATAGTGTCCGAAGGTAACGACGCTTAACCATTCCAAATCTCTTGCTATTAGTGTGAATGCCATATCATTTATGGATAAAGTTCATGTATTCTACAATGCTGCTAAAATTCTGCATATTGTTGCTGGCAAATGGCATTCCTGCCTGGATCATATGGGGTTCAGGTCGAGTTGGATAAGGGCCGAGTCATTATTGCATCGTGTCAGCTATTGTTATAGGTGGGATTGGGTTTTAAAGTCGGGTCAACTTTTGCCAGTTCTACAAAACCTTGTAGTCATTGTTTCCAGCCTAGCTGTAGCTGCTCTGATGTTAAAGCCTAAAGGGTTTTATTGAATACAGAATATACGGAAGGATGGCAGTTATGCCAGCTTGAAGTTTTGGAATGCAACAAAGTTTCCTGGCCAACTCCTGACATTGAAGAGAAGTATCAAATCGAAGAGTGTGGATGGCCAGGAAAGAAATTCGCCTATGAATGTAAAATCAATCTATTGACAGGCCGAACTCATCAGGTAACCAATACACTCATCTTAATTTTAACTTGTAACACTTCAGTATATAGTTGTGAGGTTGAGTTTGATGCCATCACCCATCCCACTTGATATATAGCCTCTTTTGTATGTTAAAATACGGAACTATTGATTTTTAACATTGTTTGTAGGACAAATAGGTTAAATTATGCCGATCTGGCTATATTTATACTGAGAAGCGACTGACACGTTGTGTTAAATAAGATCATGTTAGTGTATGCCCTAACTAATTCTCTAGGGTGTGGACAGATTCGAGCCCAATTGGCTTCTTGTGGTGCTCCTCTGATCGGTGATTCAATGTACATGCCAGCTGCTCGTGAAACGTTAATTGACCCCAAAGTTAATCCCTTTGGCAATCAGAAGAGAAAATATGCTTGTGAAAATGACAAGAGAATTGCGATTGAGAAGTGGATTTCTCTGCATGGAAAAGAGCCTAGCATTGCCATTGGTCTTCAAGCATGTCAAATTTCATGGGACAATGATGAACATGCTTATGACGCTGGAGTGCCCTGGTGGAGATGAAGACGGGTCAGTGGTTCGTTGATGAGTGAAATGTCCGGTTTCAAAGGCCCTGGTTGGTGTTTTTCATTTCTTATGTTTATCAGTTCATTTTGCCATTTAAACCTTGAACTAGCCTATATGTTGATCTTCATTGATGAAATGCTTAGATTCTTGCTAGTTGCTACTCATTAATAATGTTCCTTGTACTCCATTTCTGCGGTTGATTATCTTCCACAGTTAGCTACTCTTATGGCTCGCTCAGCTGGGGGTAATTGTTACTAGCAGACAGTCGAGGGAAAACAAAGGAAACTGGGAGCTGGGAGGTATTGGTGATGGTTGATAGAGGAAGCAGATTAACAGAAAGTAATAATTAGCTCATAAAGGGGTAATACCGTAATAGTTACCCCCCTCCTGCGTAAGGGTAATGTAGTACTCTTATCGCCTTATCGGAGCAATATTTTCCCGACTGCCCCTTCCTCCTCCTTCACCATGCCTTTATTTTCCCTTTAGTACTACCATCCTTTCCTATTTGCATTTGCGTGTTACAATTACCCTTGGTCCAAAACGAGGCCTTAGTCTTTCTTTTACTCAGAATTCTTTACTAGCCTTGCACTGTAGTACCATCAACCCAAAGATCGACAACATGGTCAGTTTTGAGTGGATCTTAGGTCTAGTCGAGTCTATAAGCTCTCAGGCTCATTAGTCCGTAGTGTAATACTACCTGTAAATTCATTTGTTTCATATTTCCTCTCCTATTTTAAGAAAAAATAAGAGCGGCAACTTAATACATACGTATTTCTGTGTAAAACCCCGTCTATAGTTATACTGATCGAGTGATCAGTATAACTTAGTTACCAGTGGTCATTTGTAACAAAATATTTTCGACAGCTGAATGCTCGTAATGAAGAATTTTTAAGAGGTAGTCACCAAGAAAAACACAGGATTTTAAACCGGGCCCAAAAGTGTCGTTATATTATTCATTTATCTATGATCTGGTTTGATTTCACTTTGCATTTATTAAACCAGGACTACCAGGTTCACTATTTGACCAAACTAACTATTAGCATCATGTAAAAAGTAATGAGAAATTGACAGGCAGAGAGTGAAAGCAGTATGATTGACATTTGACAATAAATGGCTGAAACATAACAAATGAACAATTATAACTTGTGAACATCAAATACTTTGTTTTAATTAATAGTAGCCAATTATTTATTGTATATATGTTACTATCAAATAGATTAAACAAAAAAAATCTGAACTGGCAGTGATAATACTTGTTTTGTCCCATTGTGACTAGTTAGTTTTATTTTTTATGATTAGTGTGTAATTTTGTACTTCCTCAGGTCCATTAAATTCTTACCTTTCACAAAATATGTGGCGGGATTGATGGTATATATATCGTTTTTGGACACCCCTAAAAACGAGTCACGGTTGTCTTTTTTGCATGGTTGTTCGTCGTGTTATAGGCATGGTTACACTTAATTCCTGCATTTCACAAAATATGTGAGCAGAATTGATGGTATATCGTTATTAGACCCCCTCCCCGGAAAAAGACCGCAATATTGTCATTTTTGCATGGTTGTTCTTCGTGTTATAGGCATTGGTCCACTTAATTCCTGCATTTCACAAAATATGTGAACGGAATTGATGGTATGTTGTTATTGGACACCACTCCCCCTCTCCCTTTTCCCGGAAAAGGACCGCAATTGCCATTTTTGTTTGGTTGTTTGTCGTGTTATTGGCATCATTCCTGCATCTCACAAAATATGTGAGCGGAATTGATGGTATATGGTATATTGTTATTGGATACCGCCCCTCTCTCCCTTTTCCCGGAAAAGGACCGCAATTGTCATTTTTGTTTGATTGTTTGTCGTGTTGTTGGCATAATTCCTGCATTTCACAAAATATGTGAGCAGGATTGATGGTATATCGTTATTGGACACCCCTGAGAGATTGTCGATTGTCATTTTTGCATGGTTTATCTTGTTTTAGTTGTGGGGTTCGACATTATCGCGAAAAAACAGAGCTTGTATGCATTATTGGATCTAAGAATAATTGACATTTCTATTCTATCTATGATTTATAAGTTGATATTATAACTGTGTCACCAATTCTATTATACTGAACATACTGTATAAAGATACCTCGCATCAATGAACTACAACTTTTTTACATTAGGGTACTCCTCTCTTTATCGTTTCAATTTTCCGAGATCTTTTTACATTTATTGTTTGCTTACTGCAGAAATGACATGGATATGTACTATGTAGTTGTCTTAGGACTTTTGTAACGACAACCACCCTTTCTCATTTCCTGTACCCTTCAACATTAGCGGTTTCTTGTGCTTTGAAATGAAATATTTGTACCATTTGACGGATGTTTTCGCTGTTCGCTTAAGTGTTGTGTAATCAACATGATATAGTCCGAATCGTTTGGTGTATCCTTCTAACCATTCGAAATTGTCAAGTAATGACCAGGCAAAGTATCCCCTGACGTCTGCGCCGTTCCTGGTTTTGTGTTATTTGGTAGCATGGTACATTAGATGATGGTAGGAGGAAATTAGACTATGAAACAATAGGCGTCATATTAGATGACACGGTACGGTTGCTTACCGAATAGTCTTAAGGAGTGCATCCAAATAACCCGCCATGTACTCCACTCTCTTGAAGTCATTGAGGAGTTCACTGGTAGAGGTACTTTGATTGCTTTCTTGAGCAAATCCTGAAAAATGAAGAGTTCTTGGACTTAATTTCATTGTAAAAGTATCCCTTTGAATCTTCCGATACTAGCTGAACTATTATTTTCGAGGACTTACCATTTTCCGTGATGTACATGGGCGTATTGTTGTACCTTTCTTTCACATAGGTAACTATTTTCTCCATTCCTTGTGGGTGGATGTAGAGCCAATCCATAGCCGTCTTTTAAGTAAATCCGACAAGAACACAAAAATTAGAAACTTGAAAAAATCGAAAAAAAAGAGACAAGTTATGCCCCTTCGTAGATCTTAGAGCCAGCTTAATAATTGTGGCAGACGGGGTAGTCTAATACGGTATTATGTTGCTTTCCGAGATACTTACTGGTTCACCAATAGGAATGTCATGTTTCCATGGAGTTCTTAGGAAGGATCCTTCTGTCCAAGAAACTCCGTTTCCATCTTCGCAACTCGAATGCATGCAGTCTTTAACATAAAAACTGGTGTATTGATTTATGCCTATGAAATCCAATGCTTTATTTAGTGTCTTCTTCTCTTTGCTTGAAAATCTTGGTAAATTTGTTCCGAGAATCTTTCTCATCTCTGCCGGGTAGTCTCCGAACATAATTGGGTCTAAAAACCTGCAATTGGATTTTGATTTCATTTGTTTGCTCTTGCAGATTGGTTATTTGTTAATAATTTGAGTCGAAAAAGCATGGTGATCAGAATCTCAAGCTAACCATTTCATGAAAAAGGACTGAGCTCGTTCGGTTGCAAGCACATCAATAGTCGAGTTGCTGATAGGATCAAACCATAGACAATGCAGTACAATACCAATAAAACCTCCTTGTTTTTCCTGGTTGCAATACAAATGTCAGGGTCCACGTGTGTAGTTTCAGATACGGCTATTTTGTGCGAAGTTTTCAATTTTTTGGTCTAAATTAAAGTGTCGAAGTATCGTGTCAGTGTCAACACACACGACATGACAGCTAAGTGAAGTGTCGGACTAAGGTAGTCGCATTGTGAGGTAACTTGTGTCGTCTAACACATGCACCCGAATCAACTTTGTACATGTACCCGACTTCTGAAACGTCGTTATAAAAATAAATGTGATCTATTTATGTACTCTGTTACATGCATTGATACCTGGTACTTTGTCCTGTAAAGATTAACAGAAGCTGCATGAGACAGGATGATGTTATGAGCTGCAATGAAGGGTTCTTTCTCGGAGTCGCCTTTTAAACATTTTCCGAAGGAACCAGAACATCGTCCTGGAGGGTATCGACCATTTCGGTAACCATAAGGAACCACAACATTTGGCTCATTGAAGGTAACCCAGTACTTTACCCTGTCTCCGAAATACTTAAAGCAAACATCTGAATAATACTCGAAATCCTTCCTGAAAGCAATGGTTTCAACTTTCAATGTCGATTTTAAGGTTAAGTTTTACGTAAAATGGTTTCGTGTTTCATGAGTACTTACTGTATTTCTTCACCAAGCCATCCGTTATATCTATCTTCGAGTTCTTGAGGCATGTCAAAATGGTTCAACGTCACAAATGGTTGAATCCCTGTTCATCGAAATGTAAATAACTTTGTGAATTAATACTCAGCTGACGGCTTTTCAGCCTTCCGTTTCTAGTTGAGCCAAAGACCTGTCGACGTCTTTGGCTTTTGAATACGGTGAAGGGAGCAAATATCTTACTAACCAACCTTTTAGGAGCAAGGCGTCGATGAGCTTGTTATAGAAATCGATTCCTGCGAAATTGATTCCTCCATTTCTCCCTTCTGTTTAATCACCACAGGCAAACAACATTATATACACTAAAAAAAATACGTGAATTTGGGACCGCGATTTTTAGGCCGCTGGAAAAATGGTCGCAAAATCTGTTCTGGCGGGACTGAAATCGGTCAGTCTCAAAGATATAATAACGGTCTCAAATTTGTGACCGCATCCAAAATGGTTTCAAATTGCAAGAAGTTATTATGTACGACCCTCTCAGTTCTCACATGGTATTATGTAAGGGTCCATTGTACACCTGGTGACATTATCTCATTTTTTAAAATTAACTTTTCCGTCTTTGTTATTGAAATAATTAAGTTGAAGGAGATTAACTCACTTGGTGTAATTCGTGCCCATGAGATGGAGAAACGGTAACTATTGAGCCCTAGATCAGCCATTAACTCGACGTCTTCCTGTTTTCATAGTCCATATCAATAAATGAAGATAAAAGAGTACGTAAAGATAATAATACGGAGTAAGGAATAACAAAACTTTGTCCAAATTTTATCTAAATAGCGTAATACTTGACCCGTTTCAACTAATACACATTATATTAAACTGTGGTTGTCTAATTTTGTACCTTGTAGCGGTGGTAATGATCATTAGCAACGTCTCCGTTACTTCTGTCGATAATCAACCCTATAAAATAAAAACAATTATTATTATGGTCTTTATGGATCGGTTTCGGGTCGGGGGATTGTTATAATATAAATGTTGTCTTTCACAAAGGTGTAAGGTGTTTAGGTCTGATTAAATTTTAAAACCTTAATAATTGACTTCGTAGCTCCATAAAACTTGAAAAATAACGATAAAATAGTTATACTGTAATTAGGAGTCGGAATTAATTTTCGCTTAAGGCCTCTAAAATTCTTGACACGAGCATGTATAGAATCGTATTCTGATCTGGTCCGGTTCGGTCCTGATTATGCAATTAATACACTATACCACCAGTTGTATGGTGTTGTATGATGTACAACCC
>JAOWBH010169027.1:0-10736 GCA_028566215.1 Silene coronaria
ATTTGTTATTTGTAATTTGATTAATTTATATAATGATATTTAATTGTTGAATATGCATTAATATAATTAATAACATGGTACAAGCTACATGTGACATATTGTATGATAATGTCACAATTGACAAAATAAAATGGAATCCATTTTATAAAGAGGGCACAGGTTTTTAAGTGGAAAATGGGGATTATTATGGATAATTATTTTATTTCAAATGGCCATAATTATTATCTATCAAGTGTAGACTTTGGGCTACATTTTTATGGAAAAGAACAAGGGCATGGATTGGCCCTTTCCATTCCCCCATAACCGGCCATTGTGATTAAAAATGAGAATAAGTTCTCAATTTTTTCACAACTTCATTTTCATTATTCATTCTTATTCCTTCTTCCTCTTCTCTCTAAAATAAAAGAGGTTTTATTTTACTTGTTCAAATCTAATAAAACAAAAATATAATTACTAAGTGTAGTAATAATATAGTTATTAGATTTATTTTTAAGAGTTAATTAATATATTAGTATTAAGGGTAAGTCTTGGGTGCAACTACATCATCCTACTCTTGGATTCAAAGGAGGATCATCCATCTTCTAATAAGCTCAAGAACTAACAAGAAAGGTGTTCTTGTTGGTGTCCATTTTATTCCACATTAATGTAAGGAAAATGTTTCTTCTTAATCTATTTTATTTTGTTATGCATGCACTAGATCCACCTAGTTAATAAGTTAATTAGTAAATTAGTATGACTAATAGAGGTCAATGAACCCAACACGAGGCCCCCCACACTTATCTTATTTTCAACAATTTTGGCATCATGTCACTTCTTAGTTTGGTCCTTGTAAATTCTTAAGCTTTCGTAAGCTTCCAACCACAATTCTTTCTACTAACTCATTTGGATAATTAGTTTCTCACTGGCGATGTCGATATCAAAGTTCATCTCCTTAAGAGCCCACCATGCCATGTGCTCTAGTTCAATGGGTAAATGGCACGACTTGCCATAAACAAGCTTGTATGATGTTGTCCCGATTGGTGTTTTATAAGCCGTCCTTAGAGACCATAGGACATCAGGGAGCTTTTGGGACCAATATTTGCGGCTCTTGTTCGCTACCTACTCCAATATTGTTTTGATTTTGCGATTAGACACTTCCACTTGCCTATTGGTTTGTGGATGGTAGGCAAGGACGATCTTGTGTCTCACTCCATGTGATTCCAACAAAGTCTTGAGGGTGCTTTTCCGAAAGTGGGATCCACCATCACTTATGACAACTCTCGGGGTTCCGAACCTTGGGAAAATCGTGTTCTTGAAAAGTTTCATCACAACTTTCAAATCATTGGTCGGAGATGCTACTGCTTGAATCCATTTGGAAACATAGTCGAAGCCCACCAAGATATATTCATTTCCACATGAGTTCGGAAATGGACCCATAAAGTTGATTTCCCAACAATCAAATAACTCAATTTCTAGGATATTATTGAGCGACATCTCATTTCTTCTCCCGATGTTTCTCGTTCGTTGACATGCGTCACACGATGTCACCAAATGGTGAATGTCTTTGAACATTATAGGCCAATAGAACCCGCCTTGTAGCACCTTGGCAATTGTTCTTGAAGGAGCCAAGTGCCCACCAAATAATTTGCCAAGTCCGCAAACCATGGCATTTTGACACTCACTTCTATCAAGCTATATTCCCTCAACCACTCATTAATCGATCCACTATCATCATTGATTCCATGATCATCAACCGTTAGCCTTGACAAGTGGTCGGCCACGACATTTTTGGCTCCCGCTTTGTGTCTAATTTCATGATCAAACTCTTGAAGAAGCAAGAGCCACCTCAAGAGTCTCAGTTTCGCATATTTCTTCACCATCAATTGCCTCAAAGCGATGTGATCAATGTAAACCACCACTTTAGACTTAACAAGATAGGGTCTAAACTTCTAGATAACATGAATGATTGCAAGCATTTCCTTCTCGGTGGTTGAATATTTGCGTTGATCTTGGTCCAAAGTTTTGCTTGAGTAGTATATCACATGATGCTTTTTGTAAACAACTTGCCCAAGGACCGCTCCAACGCCCTACCCGAAAGCGTCACACATAATCTTGAAACGAAGGCTCCAATCCAGTGATCGGATTATGGGGGCCGTCACGAGGGCTTCTTTCAACCTAAAAAGTGCCATTTCTCCCAATTAAGAATAAGGTTATGGTCTTCACATCTTCTCAATATATTAGACAAGTTAACTAGCCCATGATCAAATGAATCTCCGTGGACACTAAAATCGCCCAAGTAAACTTCCATACTTTTCTCAAGCAAGTCGGTAAAGATGGCCATCATACACCTTTGGATAGTGTCAGGTGCATTACACAACCCGAAAGGCATCCTCCTATAGACGTAGACTACGATAGGGCATGTAAACGCTGTTTTCTCTTGCTCATTCGGGTGTATTGGGATTTGAAAGAACCCCGAATAGCCGTCGAGAAAACAATTGTAGGCATGCGCCTCCAAACTCTTAAGCATTTGGTCAATGAAAGAAATGAGGAAATAGTCTTTTAGGGTGGAGGCATTCAATTTTCTATAATCAATGCACATCCTCCACGCAGTCTGATGAGTTTGTAATATGCTTTTACCTTCATTTTCCATACCTTTTCTTGCTTACTTTGAGCTCTTACGAAGCCTTTCTAGCTAACTCTGTCTTCGGAGCTTTGTTTGTGTTGTTTGGGAGAGTTTTGCAGGTAATGTTGCTTAAAGTGAATCAATTCAGAGAATTAACGCTAGTTCGTGGACGGAATAAGGCTAGGACGCGACAAGCTATGTTTGTAGGATAGTTGAAGACGGACATGAGTAAATCCGGGCAGGCAAGGATCTTTGCCGCCCAGGCAAGAGTCAATCTGGCCATGCAAACATCCAATCCGGGCCGGCATTGATACGCACAACTTTATTAATTAGCAAATTCCGTTAAATAATTGGACTTGCTTTAGAAGCCCATGTTTAGGATAAATACTCTGTTACTTTATTTTAGTCGTACGTTTGATGATTATCATTAGAACCCTAAAACTCTTTTAGCAGTAATCATTCATCTTCTAATCGACTCTGGAATTCTCACCCTTGTTTTTGCTGCAATCTCAATTCGGTAATCAATTTATCCAAAGTTCTTTCCTCTTTCATTATTTGTTTATCGTACTTGTTAATTTATTCTCGTTCTTTCATTTACTATGTCAAAGTTTATCATTTGCATAAGCAGTTTGTTAATTGCTTCAATTTTAATTATGTATAGCTAATCTTCTTTCTAGGGTTTAAGAGATCAATGGGTAATAATTAGAATTGCGTATGAGAATAGTTGATAATAACAATCGATAATTTCTAGTGCCCTATTTACATGTTTTAATAATCTACTAATTTGTTAAAGGCCACAACTTGTTAGTCGATATAGGAAATCCAAATTCATGTGCGAGAGCCGGATTGTGATTAGACTTACATGTATTTCGGTAGGAAGCCTAATACGAAGTGAGATCCCTTTAGTTTCTTCCTAGGTTGATATTTAATCAGAGAGGACGTATTATATCCAACTAGCATTATTGTATGTTTATCGCTCTTCTTTACATATTTTATGTCTACCGATTGTGAACCGACGATCCTAGTCTCTTTCTCTCATATTTACATTTGATTTACTCATATTTTTAGTTTAGATATTCAATCAACCAACCAGAACTATTACTTGACGAACTTAGTTAATAGCAATTGAAATACATTTTGTCTCCCTGCGGATACGATACCCTATTTACCACTAGCTATCTATTAGTAGTGACTTAGGATTATTTTGATAAAGGTGATATGACTTCAACCTTATCATATTTGGCGTCGTTGCTGGGGAGACGGTTGTATTTTAATTTGCTTTTTGCTGTGTTCAAATTATTCTCTTTTGGTCCTGAGGAAATCTTATTTCTTATGACCATTTTTCCACTGTATTGATGCCTTCGTTCAATTTTTTCAGTTGATGGCGAGTCATTCCATGATTTTCTTGATCGGTTTGATAACTATTTTTCTTATGAATGGTCTCGTGGTTACTCTTACTCTAATTATGAGTTACGTTGTGCTTTATGTGATAGAATGAATCATGATTCGCATATTTTGGCTAATTCTATGAGTTACGGGAGAGTGTTTTATATGTGAGATGATGACTTTTGGAGTTTTATAAGGTATATGTCCTCTCAGTGTCGTGAAGTGTCCCACTGCGAAGTGGCCTTCCAAGCCTTTTTGTCTGGCATAAAAGAAGAGTTGAAGGAAATAATAGTCTCATATAACAAATTCCTAGATGAGCAAACGGAAAAAAATATGGTTCATGTAAATGAGCCTATTCTTTTCGTCTGTGATCTCTCATCCTTGCGTAACTTATATACTCCTACTGAAGAGGATTTACTGGATGATGATGATGAATTTGTGCATAATTATGACTCAATCTATTTGCCTTTGCCATCTTACAAAGAGGATGTGAATGAGGCTTTCCCTACGAAGAAAGATGATTTGTTGAAGGAGTTTTCTTGCGAGTTCATTGCTTTAAGCCCTTTGGATTATGAACCGTGCGTAGAGGTTTTTGCAGGTGTTTCTTGGGAGGCTCAAGTGGATGTTATAGAAGCTGCTCTTTTAGGTAGTGTGTACGAATATGCTTTAAGCCATGAGCTAGATATGCGTGAGACTCCTCTGAGCCCATTTTCTAAAGGGTCTTGTGAAAAAATTTGTGAGGAAACTTTGGATGAAGATCTTGAAATACGGTGGGATAGTTATGATGATTTTACGGATGAACCACATGAGCTCGTCGATCTTTCTTTAATAAATCTATAAGTGAACTCATTGAACGATGAAAAAGATGGAGCATCTGTTGGGGCGAAAATTGATGAACACATTGAACCTTTTCCCTCGAAAGAACCTCTTGTACCTCACATAAATAATCTCCTTATATTATTTTCTAAGCCTCCAAGCACACTAGATTCGTCTATGATATTGTCATTCATACCTTGCTTGTTAATTAATCGCCCTAAAGATAACAAAGAAGGTAGAAGTAAGCATAGAGATGCATGGAAAAATTTGTTACATGCTTGTCTCTTTTGTTTTCATTTTATCATGTCTAAATAACTTCTATTGTCACTTTTCTGAGTTTCATGGTAGAACCTTTGATCGACTTTTAAGAGCCTTAAGTGCATCCGCTCTTGAATACTTGAAGTCGAGCTCATGAATATAAACCAACATTGTCTGGGAGGCAACCCGGAATGTTGTAGTTTAGTTTTATTTTAATGTCTTGATTAGCTTTGTATTTCATTCTAGTTTTATTTCCTGTCTTTATTCCTTGCTTTTTTAGAGGAAAAGGGAGTGACACTTATGTTTTTGAGAGAAATAACTGCAGGATAATGGGTTTTAGGTTGTAATTCTTTAACTATGATGATGGCATAAGCTAACGCGAGGCTATAACATAGCTGCTAAATCCCAAGTTCAAATCCGGGCTGACAAACTCGCTTTCCTGGCCGACAATGTCCTTATCCGGGCCGGCAAATGTACGTTCCGGGCCGCAAAGAACTAATTCTGGCCGACAAGCCTAAATTTCGGCTGACAAGGTGTCCTAGTGGCTAATGATCCACTACCCCTTCCCCCCTTGTTGTTCACTACTTTGGAGGGGATGTTTATGTTTGTGTACATAACGTCGATATTTCCCTTTTCCCTCTCTTTTCTTCCTCCTTTTATGTTTTTTATGTCCATATTCTACTACTATGGTTGTTTGCTGTTAGGCCACAATGAGGACATTGTGTAGGTTGGTTTGAGGGGAAGTCTTGCTTTTGTTTATCATTTTATTTGCTTTATTATCGTTATTTATTTCTTTATTGTCTATTTCATTATTTCAAAAAAACACAAAATAATGAAAATTTGGTAAAAGGAACAAAAAAATATATCTTTTATTTGCATTAGAGAGTCAAGATGTCTTGGTGTTGATATTAGACAACAATGATAATAATTCGCGTCTACCTTGCATATTTTTCTTACTCTATAGCTTGCATGCATTGTTTTGACACTTATCCGGGTGATTGCTTGCAATTACCTCGAAAATAAAGCCTTTTGAACCAGTCGTGACCTCCCTTGACATGTCGTTGCTATTCAAATAGACTTAACCTAATATTGAGCATGGACTACTTAAATTATGAGGATTAGAGCCTCCACTGATCGATACATTCATACTCGGTCCCATATTTAGGATTATGAGTAGTTCTCCTTGTGAAATATGCTTAGTTTATATGCATAAACATGGCGTCCGTTTCTTAGTTCCAGTGACATGTTTGGTTTGTGGTCTGCAACACATGTGGTAGAGGCACTACTTTTCTTTTCTTTTGAGCCACACATAGCCAAAGCAGCCTATTTTCTACCCTTTAGATTAGGTCCCTTTGCTTGTTAACCCTTTTGAACCTTTTGCCTATTTTCAGTTGATTAACCACAAAATTTAACTACATGAATAAATACTTCCTACCCTAGCCAAGATAGTAATGTGTGGTGTTGTGGTTTGTACTTATTAGATGCTCACTTGTGGATCTGTGACGTGATCTTATGATGATAAATTATTAGGGCTTACTGATACCCATGTTTAATATATGTCAAAGTTCGTCAATGTTCAAAAGAAAGAAAAGAAAAAAAAAGATGATGAAATGAAGAAGAAAAAAAGAAGAAGAGAAAAACATGTTTTGATTCGACTCTCATGTTTATGATTCGTACTGATATTTGGAGATGTCAATTGTTGGTGTTGAAAAAAAAATGAGAAGGATTCACTTGATTGTTCTTAATGTGTAAACTTGGGTGTATTTTGTAAGGAGGAATGAGCATTCTTTATTTGGTCTTGTTGCTAGCTTGGTCTTAACCCCACAATCCCAAATCTATTTGCCCCCTTTTCACCCATTATCCCTAGCCTACATTGCAACCCATTAAGTCCTCGGCATGTGTTTTGGTCATGTTTGGTTGTAGCATTGTCATGTACGGGCATAGAGATTAATTCCACGTTATATTGCGGCCATATTTTCAGAAGTCGGAGAAGGTGAGCGCTCTTTTCATTGCATTTTCATATAATTCACCTAATTCCTTTTTGTGCGACGAGTGAAAACTGTGAGAGTTCAATATCCATGGTCTTGCAAGGTCGAAGGCTTAGTAACGGAAGTCATTTGTGCGATGTCATGTTAATCTCGGGAACTTGGCTGCATTTTCCTTTCCCCTCACCTTTGAATTTGTTTCATTGGCGTGTGTCATTGTCTTGTTTTAAGTCGAGCAATCTTGGAATAATTGCATTGGTTAGAATTGCTTTGAGTTGTGCTCCTCACCATTTGTAGCATTCTTGTATTGTGTGCGATTTCGTTTGCTTGGGGAGAAGCAAAGGATTGGTTTGGGGGAGTTTGATGAGTTCGTTATTTATATGCTTTTACCCTCAATTTTCGTACCTTTTTCTTGCTTACTTTGAGCTCTTACAGAGCTTTTCTAGAGCTTTGTTTGTGTTGTTTGGGAGAGTTTTGCCGGTAATATTTCTTAAAGTGAATCAATTCGGAGAATTAGCGGCTAGTTCGTGGAAGTAATGAGGCTAGGACGCGAAAAGCTATATTAGTAAGACAAATGAAGACGGACATGAGTAAATCCGGCCAGGCAAGCATCCAATCCGAGCCGGCATTGACACGCACAACTTTAACAATCAACAATTCCGTTAATTAATTGGACTTTTTTTAGAAGCCCATGTTTAGGATAAATACTCTGCTAAGTAATTTTATTCAGACGTTTGTTTTGGAGATTAGAACCCTAAAAACTTTTTTAGCAGTAAAAATTCCTCTTATAATCGTCTCTTGAATTCTCACCCTTGTTCGTGCTGCAATCTGAATTCGGTAATTAATTTATTTCAAGTTTATTTTATCATTTATCATTTGTTCATCGTATTTGTTATAATCTATTTCCGCTATTTCTTTATCATGTCAAGTTTTATGAATCGCTCAATTAGATTGTTAATTGCTTCGATTATAATTATGTCTAGCTAATTTCTTCTCTAGGGTTAAGGGCATCAATAGGTTATGATTAATATTTTGTATATGAATATTTGATAGACAATCGATAATTGGTACTGCCTTATTTACATGTTTTAAAAGTCGATTAATTGGATAAAGGGCACAACTTGTTAGTCGATCAAGGAAATCCCGATTCATGTGCAAGAGCCGGATTGTGATTAGACTTACATGTAATTCGGTAGGAAGCCTAATATGTAGCGAGAGCCCTTTAGTGTCTTCCTAGGTTGATATTTGATCCGAGAGGACGTATTATATCCAACTAGCACTATTATATGTTTATCGTTGTTCTTTACATATTTTATGTCTACCTATTGAGAACCGATGACCCTGGTCTTTTTCTCTCATATTTACATTCTAATTACTCATATTTGTTTATCAACCAACCAGAATCTTTATTTGACGAACTTAGTTAATAGCAATTAAAATACATTTTTTCTCCCTGCGGATATGATACCCTATTTACAACTAGCTATCTATTAGTAGTGACTTAAGATTATTTTGATAAAGGTGATACGACTTCAACCTTATCAGGTTTGATTAAAAAAACTGGGTCTTTACTTCCCTATATATAGAAATATATGGGAGTCACTTTCATCGATCATATTCTCTCTGTGATTTATAATAAACCTTGCCCTTCGTACTAGCATACAAATCGCATCTCCTATTCATACGTGTGGATACTAGAGGCACTGCAATTGGGGTGCTCTTGGTTATTTGTAGCAGTTGGTTTATTCAGATCCGGTTATTATTTTTCTTATATTGGTGGATATTATTGCTCATTGATTAATTCCGCTGCGAGGTAATTCGATTGCCCTCTTTATTTATGTTTAATTCTGATTCTAACATGCATATAATCCTGGTGATTGTAGATTGAAATTGTTTTAAGTACTGACAAATCCCTTCAGAAACATACATGCCACCTAACCTAAGGGGTGAGTCAATGACAATACCATTCATGACAAGAGAAGAGAATGATGACTTGATCACATCGACTATCACCAAGGTTGGGGAGCAAAGAAGAAGCGAAATTGAAGATGAATTTTTTCTAGAACAAATAATGGAGATACAACATAAAGATTAAGAAGGGAGTAAGTTGGTAATTATGGATCCTGAGGCTACACTAAAGCCTTATTATATGCCGCCTCTACCTTTCCTATAAGAGGGGGGCATTGAAGACTCACGATACGATAAATTCAGGAACTTGGTGAAAAATATGAAAATGACCATTCCATCCATGGAAGAGACGCCTTATTACACCGACTTTTTAGCGGAAGTTATCTCAAAGCAAAGAAGTCCCAATGACCATGAACGTGTTGCCTCAACGGAGGTGTGTAGCTCGGTTATGTCGAGTAAAGTTCCCATCAAGCTAGACGATCCGGGAAGTTTCTCAATCCCATGCACCGTTGGAAATAAAAAAATTGACCATGCCTTATGTGATTTGGGAGCTAAGTGTTAGTGTCATACCGCTCGCGATTGTAAAAAAATTGACCATACCTTATGTGATTTGGGAGCTAAGTGTTAGTGTCATACGCTCTCAATCCCCACCGACTTTGTTGTGATGGACATCCCCATGGGTAAGAGCTCCCACATAATTCTCGGTAGGCCATGCTTGGCTACCGGAGGAGCCATCATAGATGTGAAAGAAGGAAGACTATCCTTCTAAGTTGGAAACAAAGTGGTTGAATTCAAGATGCCAAGTGCTTTGGAAAAGCCAATAGTGGAGGGTGTGTTAGGTATTGAGACCTTGAGCTACCTCATAACCCAAGGAGATGACAAGAGAGAGCAAGATCTAGTGTGGTTGGTAGACGATGAAAAAGGCAAAGAGAATTTCACCGTTGACGACGGAGAGGGTCACACCGAAACCTTCCCCCGACACTTCTCCAAGGACAAGAATAAAATCTGTGAAGAAGTAACCGAAAAAGTTGAAAAAGAAGTTGAGAGGGAATAGGGAATGTGACCTTTGCCATGAGAGAAATGAACATCTAGATAACGATAATAAAGAGCTCAAAGAAGAAGTAGACCGGAAAAGGATAGAAGTGCACCGCTCCATGAGTGGTTTACATGATATGTCGTCAAAAGCAAGTTTTTGTGCATTGACAAGCCCAATTCAAACAATGAAGATGGTAGAGAGATGGCAGGATACCAAGGGGGTGATCCCAGTTGATTGAAGCAGTTTTCTAAGTGATAGGTTTGGTGGAGTTTCACAAGAACCGCCATTTGTAAATAACATGCATTTAGGTAGAAATTGAGAACATTTGGGTTTGATCATGTTTGACGGGATTTTGTGACGGGATTGTCATATCAATGTTGTTTGGGTTGATGAAGAATACATGATGATGGCTTTCACTTAGCACGCATCTCGACAAGGCAAGACGGAGTCAAAGTGGAAACACGCGTAATAAGGCTAAGTGAAGAGTCGAGATTTGAAATTGAAAAAAGAAAGAGGAACACACGAAGGGAGACTCCCGGCCGGCTTGCCGGCAGACGGTGTGCCCACCGGCTGGGGAGTTCCTTTAACTTTTGTGAAAATTGAAGGATTGAGCCTCCCAGCCGAGAATCCGACAGCCGATATGCCCACCGGCTGGGAAGTTCCTGTTAAATTTTGTGAAAAATTGAAGATTGAAGTGTGTGTGTGTGTGGGGGGGGGGGGGGGGGGGGGGGGGGGGGGGGGGGGG
>JAOWBH010169038.1:0-19400 GCA_028566215.1 Silene coronaria
CCCCTGATGTCTAACAAACATGGAGTGATCCTGTTTTGACTATGTAAATCCAAGAGAGCATAAGAATCTTGTCAATTCAATGTTCCACTGTCTAGAAGCCTGTTTAGGCCATATAATGATCTTCTTAGAAGACAAACTTGGCCTGGATTAGCTTTGTTATAGCCTTCAGGAGGTACCATATAGACTTCTTCATCATGATATCCATGTAAGAAGGCATTGTTGATGTCTAATTGTTGTATGGGCCAATTTTTAGCAGCAACTAGAGCAAGAAGTGTTCTTACAGTAGCAAACTTGGCTACTGGGGAAAAAAGTATTCTTATAATCTTTGTCTTTAATCTGGTTATATCTCTTAGCCACCAATATAGCTTTGTATCTTTCAACTGAACCATCTGCTTTATGCTTAACTTTGTGCACCCATTTGCATCCTATAGCTTTCTTGCCACTAGGAAGGTCAGTAAGGATCCAAGTTTGTGTCTTCTCTAATGCTGCCAATTCCAATTTCATAGCTTGAACCCATTTCTCTTCCTTAATAGCTTGTTTGAATGAGTGAGGCTTAATAGTTGTGATAACATTAGATAATGAAGCTATATATGCAGGATCAAAATCATACCAATCTTTCAAGACCTTAGTATGATAGGCTAAAACCATATTTGACTGTGCAGGAGGAGTGACAGCTGCAGCAGTAGATGGAGGAAAAGTACATTGAAACCTATTTAATCTGGAAGAAATAACTCTTGGTCTCTCTGATCTCCTTACTACTGACACTCTTTGTTCCTCAATGTGTTCATGTGGCTGTGCTGAAACCAATTCTGCTGCAGTATTTGGAATATCTTCACTTGTGACAGTATTGTTAGGAATGGAGACAGTAATAGGAGAATTCAATATAGTCAACTGAGAAGATGTTGGATTAACTTCATTCAATTGCTCATTATCCAGTGAATGTTCCATGAAATTGGCTCCAGAATTCAATTATTTAAATGGAAATATATTTTCCTTGAAAACTATATCCCTGCTCATAAAACATTTGTGTAATTCCAGATCATTGACTTTATAACCCTTTTAACCAAAAGGATATCCAAGCATAATGCATCTTCTAGATTTTCCAGCAAATTTATCTTTTAATTGTGTGGGAACACTGGCATAACATAAGGAACCAATAACTCTTAATTCTTCATACTTTGGTTTCTCATGAAATAAAACCGCATGTGGAAATTTCCATTGTAACACTGGAGTTGGCATCTTGTTAATCAAATATGTGGCAACTAGGATACATTCTCCCCAAAATTTAATTGGGAAACAAGCATGAATCCTTATAGCTCTAGCTGTCTCAAGTAAATGCCTATGCTTCCTTTCAACTCGACCATTCTGTTGTGGTCTTCCAACCATACTAGTTTGGCTAATAATTCCAAAGCTACTAAAAATATCATGACAATGTTCTTGCATAAACTCAGTGCCATTATCACTTCTGAATTTCTTAATTGTAATGCCAAACTGATTCTGAACTTGAATAATAAATTGTTAAATTAAAGCTGGAACTTGCATCTTGTTTTGCAACACGAATGTCCAAGTGCTCCTAGATAAATCATCCACTAAAGTAAGAAAGGAACTAGACCCATCAATGGCCTTAGTTTAGTAAGGTCCCCATAAATTAGCATGAAGCAATTGAAAAGCAAACTGAGTATGAGAAATGCTTCTTGAAAAAGTAAGAGAATGATGTTTTGCAATAGCACAAGTATCACAATGAAAATATCCTTATAATTGTCTGCTAAAACCATATACATGTCTGAACTTATCAACAGAAGTATGACCCAATCTAGCATGTAGAAGAGAAGTATCTAGAGCCTTAGAATTAGAAACAAACTTTGACTGAATATTACTAAAACTGAAACTATTATCTTCAGTATCAGTCTTTATTCCACCAGGTATCTTCAACACTGGATTTAGCCAGTACAAATCTCCCACTCTTCGTGTTCTTGCCAAGATGCAACTATTTGAAAGGCCCTGGAAAATACATTAATTAGCATCAAACCTAGCAACCATGTTTGAATGTTCAACTAATTTCCCAACAGATAATAGATTCTGCTTAAAACCAGGAACAATAAGAACATTTTGTAGCATGACAGTAGGAATTAACTTGGCTTTACCTATTATAGTAACCAACTTCATTGATCCATCTAGCAAAAAAACCAATACTGGCTTATCTAAGACCTGAATACCAGTAAGTATTGAAGTATTCGAAGTCATGTGGTCTGATGCTCCAGTATCCACAATCCAATCATTATTAACTAAACCATTTGCTACAGCATTAGCTTTAGAATAGGTTAATTTACCTGCAAAGTTAGCAGCAGCTAACCCACTTCCAGCAGTAGAATTAGTATCCAATTTGGTAAGAACCCTCTGCACTACAGAATCCACAAGTCCATCAACAAGATTATTATCAAAAGCAGCATGATTAGAAGTGCTAGCAGTGTTGTGACTAGGTTGCCTGTCAGAAGGATAAAAATCACCAAAAGGACTGTCATAGTCTTCTTCATAATAAGCACCAACATGATTAGCCATTCTTCTAGAAGAACCACCTCTATAGGTACCCCTGCCTCTGCCACGACCACCCTTCTGAGCATTCCATCTACAGATGGCCCTGACATGTCCTTTCTTGCCACATAGAACACAAGTCTGATTCCTGTAACAATCAGCAGCAAGATGACCATCTACAGCTTGTACACTTTTTGACTGAAACCAAAGGAATTACAGTGCTCTCTTCATCAACCTTGGCTTTCTTATCCAGGTGAGAGTTAGATTCAGGCTGTGCAACATAGACATTAGCTTCAGCCAGAACATCCACAGCATCTGAGACCTGCCTCTGTCTCTCAATCTTGTGAAGCAAGGATATAGCCTTATTCAAAGGAGGCAAATGTTCCATTGATGAGATGTTAGTTTTGACATGTTCATAACCATTGTTCAACCCCATTAAGAATTGAATCAACTTAGCTTGAGAATCCCTATCCAAGATTCTTTTCAGCAATTGACAAGAACAAGAATCCATGGCGCCACAAGAACAGTTGGGAATTGGATCAAGACAATCAATATTTTCCCAAGTTCGCTTCATATTGCTAAAATACTCAACCAAAGAAGTATTATCCCGAGAAATCCCATTCAATTCTTACGCAACTGATATATTTCTATTGCATTAACTTCACCATATCGTTCAAGTAACCCATTCCAGAGTTCTTTAGAGGATGTAACATAAGCAAAATTTCCTTAATCTCAGGTTCAATTGTGTTTTTCATCCACCTTAAGACTAAAATATCACATCGAATCCATTGTTTATACTTCTTTTCACTTTGATCAGGAATCTTAAAGGAACCATTTATAAACCCCTCTTTATTCTTAGAGATAAGAGCAAGGTAAGTCCCACGCTTCCAGCGTTGAAAATTAGATCCATTAAAATTGAAATCAACTAAACGTAGGGAAGGTTGATCAGTAGATGACAAAAATAGAGGTTCATCATAGAACGAATATATAGCAGAAGAATCATCAGAACTATCAACAACTTCAGGCATTTTCCAAGAAGAAACAATGGAGAAATGAAGAAAAAACAAGAAATTCCTTACAGAAAAGATGTAATAGATAAAATGCGGAAAAGAAAGGTCAAGGATCGAACCACATCTGATACCATATGAAAATGATCTACTTCATGATCATGATCAATTATATTAGATTGTATATGATGATGTATATGAACTAATTAGAGAGAATGTTAATGTTGATGAATATTATTATCAAAGTATTTGTTATTACAAGAGTAAATCATTCTATATGCTTTACATGGTATATATAGTTAGTTGCTCTAACTAATTCTATTATGCTGACATCATGCTGATGTCAGTCATATATCTTCACAAAAAACAACCCATTAATTAAAACCCAGATTATCAATCAACCATCCCAACCTTCACACACACACATAAGACCTATATTTGCCACGATAATGCCTAACAAAACGAGTAGCCATAACAGTATCTGCAGTCCAGTACCACACTCAACATTACGACATTCTTTCCTCAACTTTTCCACTTTTCCACTACCATGAACTGATAAAACTGCTACACAACAAGCTTAATCTCCCTATGCACATACTAAAACCAACTTAAATAGCTAGCCAGGTATAGCAATACAACAACACAACCCCAATATTCATCACTATAACCAATTTTATCCAATACATATCACTTAATTAAAATTAAAACTTGAAGGATTTAATTAAAAATTAGACTGAGTAAACATACTTGGGGTGCTTAGATGGCAGGTCTGTCGGCGGAAGATGCGTTGTCGGTGGGAGGAGATAGCAGCGGCGGCGAGAGGACAAGCAAAGGGAGAAGGGAAATGGGTGACGGGATTGTGGCCGATAATGGTGGGTGGAGGTGAGGGATGGTGGCTTGTGATGGTGAGTGGTGGTGAGAGATGGTGGGTGGTGGTGAGGGACGGTGGTCGGTGTGGGGAGAGTCGATCCTATTTTAGGAATTTAGGGATTTAATAGAATTGGGGGGAAATAATTGAAATGAGGAGTGGGGGAGTGTCGGGCAAAATCATCGTATAAGTGAAGTCTGTGACGGACTTCCCGTCGCAAGCTTAATAGATTCCGTCGCAACTACGGAATTTCCGTCGCAACCAATTTTGCTACGGCCTTTCAAATGGCCACGTGAAAATGTAATCTTAAGTATTCCGGTGGTAATTCCGTAGCAAAATATAAATGTGCAACAGAATTTATTAAGCTTGCTACTGAAAATCCGCCGCAACCATTCCTGCCATGTAAAAAATTGTGCGCGGTTTGGTATATTTGCCTGCAACGGGTATACCATCGTAGGTCCTTCGCAACCTGATATTATCGTTGCAAATTCCGTCGCAGCTTGACCTTTATAATGTAATTGGCTCCGTCGCAATATCTCCGGCGCTGTGTGACCATTTTCTTAAAGTGAAATATCGTAAATATTTAGTTGTCTTGTATTTTGTAATACTGTATATTCTACTTGACTATATATATGATAATCATAACGCATCCTAATTAGGGGATTACATATTCTTATATAGTATAAGAGGGTTAACATTCCTAAAAGAAACGATCCTACCCTTTTGCGTGCATCACCCTTGTCGCCTTCACCATGTCCGGTAATCCCCCTCCTCCTCCTTTCAAATCACAACTTCATCCTGTCTACACCGTCTCTAACATACAGTAACGCATCCGTGTGTTAGATGGCACCAAAACTCCATATGCCACATGGGTCAAACTGTTTACACTTCACGCCAAAGGTCATATAGTCCTTTCTCATATCGACAACACCAGATCTCCGGCTAAAACCGATGCCTCATATGCTGAGTGGTGTGAGATTGACTCAATCATTTTGCAATGAATTTATGGTACCCTAAGTGACGATATCTTATCTCATGTTTGGAAGATGAATCAACTGCGCTTGAAGCATGGAATCGCGTCAAAAACATCGATTAAAACAAAAAAGGGAGCTCGTGCCGCGGCGCTCGAGCATGAATTTCCTAATCTGAAATTGAAATCCATGCCCTCATTGGATGCCTACTGCCATCGTCTCCGTGAGTTGGTTGGTCAATTAAAGGATGTTGACGCCCCCATCATGGACCAACGCCTTATCCTTTAATTAGTTCAAGGTTTGTCATCGACGTATGACACCGTTGCCTCTTATATTAATCAAACAAGTCCTAATTTTGAAGTTGCGCGCAATATGCTTGAATTGGAACAACATTGTAAATCGGCTTGCAATGAACCTGTCACGACTTTAGTTGCACCAACTGCTTAGGACTCCAGTGACTGGGATGTGGACGCCAAAGACTTCGCCGCACCTCTTCCATCTCGTTCGAAAAATGGTAATAATAATCACCGCAGCCGCAGCAGCAACAAAAGCGGTCAATCTGCTAAAATAGACCACTCCCTGTTCCTACCGCCGCTCCAACTGCCACGTGGGTACCCGCACCATGGTCGAGAACTTGGGCTCCTCTACCTTGCCCTTACCACACCTATCTCGGGTGGGCCCCTGGTTGGCCTCAGTGGCCGCAACATGCCGAATCGTATCATATCCTACCGTGGCTATCCTCGGCTACCATCTTAAGGCCGGAGCCAAGGCCACACTTATGTGGCCGATGCTGACACCACTGGTCAGCCGACACCCACTGATATCGGTCAGGCTTTCCCGACGCTGAGTTTGCAACCGCCTTCTTATGGTGGGTTGTTTATGGATACAGTAGCGTCCTCGCATCTCACATCCGACAGAGGTACGTGCTCTTATCGTTCTAGATTTAGTCCAATTAGTTCGATATTTGTTGGTAATGGCTCTAGTATTCCAGTTAGGGGGATGGGTACAACCTTAATTCCCATACAAGACCGAACCCTTCAACTTACCAACGTCTTATATACCCCTAATATTATTAAGAATTTGCTTCCGGTTCGTTATTTTACCAAAGAAAACAATGTATCAGTCGAATTTGACCTTTTTGGTTTCTCTGTGAAGGACCTTCCGAGTGGTACTACGATCATGAGAAGTGATAGAACGGTCATACTCTATCTTGTGTCAGCCGTGTCTTCCTCATCACCGTCACCTTAATGTCATTTGGTCTTCAAACCTGAAGCCTGGCACAACCGTCTCGGCCATCCCGGTCCTCTTATTCTTCATCAGCTTCAGAGTCTATCAAAAATAAAATGTAATAAGGAGACTAGCTCTCATCTTTGTCATTCATGTCAAATTAGCAAACACAAACGGTTGCCATTTTTTGATTCTACTTCTGGTACTTTAGCTCCTTTTGATATTATTCATAGTGACTTATGGACTAGTCCAATTTTGAGCGTAAGTGGGTATAAGTATTATCTCGTCCTTATTGATAATTTCTCACAATTCGTTTGGGCCTACCCGTTATAATATAAGTCTGATGTATTTGCTAAATTTCTCCATTTTTTTTTTGTGCACACTCAATTCCATCGTAAAATAAAATGTTTTTAATGTGATCTTGGTCGCGAGTTTGAAAATGCGCAATTCCAGTCTTTTACCCTTAGACACGGTCTTACTTTCCGTTTTTCGTGTCCTCAAACTTCATCTCAAAATGGTAAAGCGGAACGTATGATACGCCATCTCAATGAAATCGTCTTAGCCCTTCTCTACCATACTTAGCTTCTGCCAAATTTTTGGGTAGATGCTCTAAACAATGCTGCCTATCTCCACAACATTCTCCCCACAAAAATTCTCCATTATAACTCGCCCACCTCCACTCTTTTCCTCAAACATCATACTTATTGATCATCTAGGTGTCTTTGGGTGCACTTGTTACCCGAATCTTTCTGCTAAGCGTCTTCACAAACTCGCTCCTCGATCCGTCCGCTTTGTCTTCTTAGGTTACCCCACTCAAAACTGGGGTTATAGGTGTCTCAATCTTGCCACAAGCAAAATCATCTTGTCCCAACATGTCACTTT
Organism: Silene coronaria; assembly: GCA_028566215.1. Classification (NCBI taxonomy): domain Eukaryota; kingdom Viridiplantae; phylum Streptophyta; class Magnoliopsida; order Caryophyllales; family Caryophyllaceae; genus Silene; species Silene coronaria. Next base: position 7,488 of record JAOWBH010169038.1, read on the forward strand.
TGATGAGACCGTATTCCCATTCGCGGAGTCTACCCCTTCCCATAACTACTCGTTTCTTAACCTTAACCCCAAACCCACAAACCCCCTATTCTTTGACCATGTGTCTCCACCCGCGCACCCACCACTCGAGACCATACACACGCCAAAAAAATCCACTCGAGACACCCCTTCACACGCCACAGACCCCACCTGAGACCCCCTTACCACCACATCCACACGAAATGACCCTCCTACCCCGCCACATGCTCTCCTAGCTCGTACCTACACCATGGCTACTTGTGCTATGCACGATATCTTCAAACCCAAAAACCTCAGCCTTACCATTTCCTCTACACCCATCTCCCTCTTACCCAAATCCCCTCACCTTGCCCTCCGGGACCTGAATTTGAATACCTCTATGCACGATGAATATCGGGCCTTATTGGCTAATCATACGTGGGACTTTGTCCCTCGACCAGAAGATGCTCAAGTTATACAATGTAAGTGGCTTTTTCGCCATAAGTTTCACTCGGATGGTAGTTTACATAGACATAAGCCTCGCCTTGTGTTAAACGGTGAAACTCAAAAGGTCGGTATCTACTGTGATGAGACCTTTAGTCCCGAGGTTAAACCCACGACCATTCGCACTATTCTCAGTATCGCCGTCTCACGTTCTTGACCGATCCATCAGTTAGATGTTAAAAATGCTTTCTTACATAGTGACTTAGCTGAGACGGCCTACATGCATCAGTCACCTGGTTTCGTTGATCCGACTAACCCGGGCCATGTTTGCTTACTTCGTTAATCGCTTTATAGCCTTAAACAGGTTTCTCAGGCTTGGTATCAACGCTTTGATAATTTTGTCCTATCTACTGGTTTCAAGAGTAGCACGTGTGATAGTTCGTTATTTATCTATCGTCATAGTACTGACATTGCTTACTTGCTCTTTTATGTTGACGATATTGTGCTCACTGTTTTCTGCACTACTCTCCTTCAGCGTATTATTGCTGTCTTGTCCAGGGAATTTGCTATGACTGACCTTGAATCCCTACATTATTTTTTGGGTATTACTGTAGCTTGTACACACTCCGGTCTCTTTCTCTCGCAGCAGCAGTACGCCAAAGACATACTTGGCCGTGCTTTCATGACTTTATGTAATCCTTGCGCTACTCTCGTTGATATTGGGTCCAAGTTGAGTGCCACGGCTGGACCACTCTTCTCGGATCCCACGCTTTATCGTAGCTTGGCTGGGGCCCTCCAGTTCTTAACCATCACTTGCCCCGACCTTGTTTATGTTGTTCAACGGGTATTTCTCTTTATGCATGCACTCCGAGAACCCCATATACAATTTCTAAAGAGTATTTTGCGCTATATTAAAGGCATCATTAACCATGGGCTCACTTTTACTGCCTCCCACTCCCATCATCTCACAGCTTAGTTACTCGGATGCTAATTGGGGTGAGTTCCCCGATTTTCGACGCTCTACATCCAGCTACTATGTATTTTTGGGTGATAATATGGTTTCTTTGTCCTCCAAGAGCCAGGCCACCAAATCCCGCTCTAATGCGGAAGCCGAGTACCGCGGCGTTGTCAATGCGGTCGCAGAAACTAGGTGGTTACCTAATTTGTTATTGGAGCTTCATTTGCCAGTTACTCGTGCTACTCTTGTCTATTGCGACAATGTGTCTCCTGTGTATTTATCGTCTAACCCAGTGCAATACCAACGTACCAAACATGCTGAGCTCGATGTTCACTTTGTCCATGAGAAAGTTTAGGTTGGCACCGTACGCGTATTACATGTCCCATCGGAGTACGAATATGATGGTATTTTTACCAAGGGCTTGCCTCGTTACTTGTTTACGCGCTTTAGGTCCAGTCTGAGCGTCCAGTATCCTCCCGCTCCAACTACGGGAGTGTATTAGTAGTATGTAAATATCGTAAATATTTAGTTGCCTTGTATTTTGTAATACATTATATTGTACTTAGATATATATATATAAGATAATCATAACTCACCCTAATTAGAGAATTACATATTCTTATACGAAGATTAACCGTGACACCTTTTGACGCAAGTTTTTAGGATAGTTTGGTAAATGGATTTATGTGTCCTTAACGATGAAAGGGACACGCTATTGCACGATTATGATGATTTGGGGTGAAATTAGCTTTCATATAATTAAGTTTTAAAAGAACTAGCCTTAAGAGAGCTTTTCTTTTTGTGGTAGTAGTCATTTGAACATACTAGTTGTCGCTCTACGCCCTAACGGGCGCGGTTCCCCAATTTAGTTCCTCGATGCACAATTTTTTTTTTGTGGCCATAAGCTTGCAAGACCATGTTCTCAGCATGTGTTTCTGTGAGCTGGTTAAACATTCCATGTAGTAAATTAGATTATAATAACGGACATGCACAATACTCGTTATTTCAGTTTAGGCAAATATATAGCTTTGCGAACATGCATTTCCCGATTTGTGCGGCTTTTCGCGCTACCTTTCTCGGTTGCATTTGAATATCTACGTTTTGCGACCACCCGGAGACTCAAGAACCCCTGCATATCATATTATGTAGTGTAGTAGATGCTAGAGCTTGGTGAAACATATAGGTTAGTTTACTTTATAGTTTATACTAAGGTGATTGGATTCTAGATAGAACACCATTAAATTCCCATATATTCGAAAATGATAAAATCTAAGGAAACTCAATATACATAGCGTAGTCTTAATACATACACTTTAGTTGAAAAAAAAACGCATATGAAGTTTGTAAGCAAAGGAGGCTTTCTGCGTGTTAGTTTAACAACAGTACATGACATATCCTACATTTTCAAAGGCGCGACACTTTAGAAGGATAAATTTTTAACTGAAAATTCTAACTAACAAACTTTGTCCACGCAAACGCAGGCTCTCTGGAGATAGGGCACTTTTGAATGTAGGAGCTTGATAAGACGTTGTTTGTAAAGTAATAAATGACAATCACTTAGGCAAGTGTTTGTTATGAATTAGCATGTAATAATTGTTCAACCTCTAAAACTCGGCGAAGTTCTCAGTATTCTCTCCTCCTCCTCTTTCTTCCCTTTACCCGTTCCTTGTCCCCCTTCTCCTTCTCCTCTATTTCTTCCCTCCCATCCTCCTCATCTTGCCTCCATCTCTCCTTCTCCGCCTTCATTTCTCCTCCTTGTTCTACTGTACTATTCCGGTCCTCTTTCCTTATTCATCCCCCCTTTCTTCTTACCCCCTCCTCGCCGCGTTATACTCCCTCCTTTTTTTCAAATCCCTTCCCTTACACCTTCCCCTCCTCCTCCTCCACCTCCTCCTTATTCTGCAATGTCTCCTTCCAACCTCCTCATTTTCCTCAGCCTTCGATCCTCCTTCATCGTTTTCTTTGCTCCGCCCTTCCTTTTCGATGAGCAGCCTGCACCATCTTCTTTGTTCCTTATCCTCCTTTCTCATTTCCTTCCCCTTTCCCTCGTCTCTTTTGCTGCTCACCCTCCTCTTTTCTCCTATACCCTAACGCACCTCCCCTCGTCTTCCTATTATCTCCCCCGCCCACCCTTACACTATGGTTTCCTATTTTAAAGGCTTCCTTGATAAGCTCTAAAGATAAAGTTATCAAGCTCATTTTACTAATATGTTCTAGTTTTGTGATTATTATACCCAAACCTGATCATTTCCTTATATTGTCCATTCACCCATCGGAACGAAAACTTAAGAAAAATAACTTATATTCTTCGAAAGTGCTTTGACCAAAGGAAAAATAAAAGCATCAAAACTTTTATAGGAGACATATTTACATGTTAGAGACATAAATAAATAAATAAATAACCATGGAATAATATATAAGTTTCTTTCACATGTGACACAATTTAATTGAAGACAAAGTGTCATATATTCAAAAATAATTCTTCTAATAAGCCCCTCTTTTCCCATAATACAAGTCAAGTAACTCAAGTTATCCTTTGTCAAGACCTACCCCACCTTTTACTCCTCCCCCATACCCCTTTGTATTCTTCTTTTTGTTCCTCCTCGCTCTTTAAAATTCGTTCAAAATGTCAATCAAAGTGTGAATAACCATCTTTAAAATGAAAAAAAATTAAAAAATAATCAAGAGATGTTATAAAACTCTAACTTTGAATCCTGGTCAAAGTTCACATGGTACTCATACTCTCGCCTCCTCCTTCTCCTTCTCCTCTTTCCTTTTATCCTTCTCCTCGTCCTCCTTTTGCTTTCATCTCACCTTCTTCTCCTCCTTGAGATTCTCATTTTGTTTCTCACCATCATCTTACTTCACTTTTCCCTTCCTCTTCGCCTCCTTCTCTTCCGCCATTTCTTCTTCCCTCCGCCATCTTATCCACCCCCCTTTCCCAACACCTTTTCTTCTGTCGTCTTCCTTCATTCTTCTTCTCTTCCTTCTTCTCCTACTTCTTCCATTTCTCCTTTCTCGCCTCCTTCTTCTCACTTTTGTCATCTCCCGCCTTCGCCTCCTTTTTTGTTATCCCTTTCGTCTTCTTAGTTGTCGCCTCATCCTTCTCCCCCGTCTACTCCTAATCCTGTTCTCTTTTGTTTATTTGAAAAGTAAATTATCAATGATAAAAGTCCAAATTCTACTTGAAGTACTCGTCCTAGCTTGCTTCTGAAAGTGCTAATAGCATAGCTTGAGTTAGCTTAGGATTACAATTTTGCTAAAATCAGGAATTTAGTAAAATACGATAGGTTAATGTGAAACTTAAAAGTAGAAATGTGACCAAGTTAGTGGAGAACGGACCATAATATACAACGGGTTAATGTGGTACATCGAAGAACGCACCATTACAAATAGGTTAACGTGGTCCCCCAATTTATAAATTTTGTTTGTGAATTGACCTATATTACATAATAATAGGCAGGACAACCATTACAAATGAGTCTTGCCCTAATCTTAATTTCAAATATGGCTTAATTGGAAAACTTATCAAGTGTATGATATACTCGTAACCGGTTAACTGTCTTAAACCATGGAATAAAGATCGGCAACACCAAATCCATACAAAGTGTTAAATGTTACATTCTTCTTGCTCTAGGATCGCATTTCATGCATGAATTGTTTGTGTTATTTTGTAACCATTTAAAAACTTAACCACTCACAAAGCTAAAGCTTACGAAACCCAAGTTGTAAGCAAATAACAACAAAATGGTTTCATATAAGCATGCAAAGTTTTGACACTGGGGCGTCAAGTTCCCTCATCTTAACAGACGTGACCTGTCTAACACTCAGGATTATCACCTGTCCCGCAGATGTTTACAACACATCCTTCAGCTAAACCTGCCCATTCGAATTTAGGTTGTCTTTTATCTAGTTTTGTTTGGTATAACTCGAATAGTTAAGGATTTTGCTCATCATATGCCAAACAACGCCTATTTAACATGTTATACTCCCTCCCTTCAACACCAAATACAACATGATCCCATTACACACTTGCCAACGCAAGATTTTTAACGTAAATAACGTCAATTTTATGTTATAAAAAAATATAAAGTTTGTTATTCTAATTGCACTTACAAAGACGAATTAACCAAGATCTCACATGAATATATTTTCTCTTATATATTTCAAGGAATATCGAATACTCTCTTCGAACATGAATAGTGTGAGATGTTGTATTTGAAATTGAATAGAGGGAGTAAAATATAGAATATCATAAAGACAATCAGGTCACCATATTTTGAAAATATAGCGCGGAACGTCCGTTTGTCTAAGATGTCCAGATGTAAGATCACCATTTGTATACATGACATATCAATTAAGAGAAAACAGCCGTATGCATTTGAATATCCCATCAATTGGCCAAAAAACCCTATGTAACATAGTAGGCCATATACAACATGATAAACTTATCACGTCGGTTTGCGTAGTCCCCCAATTTAGATATGCAATTTCTACTCATTGTGTCCTGTATATTTTGTGGTCATACCACTTTGTTCTTAATTTCTCATGTATAAGAGCTAGACCTTTGGAAAAGGGACACTTAACTACGTAAATGACAATGTCTATTTAACAAGTATTCACCCCATAGTTTCCTTATCACACATAATTAAGAAGCCGAGATAACAAAATACAACCACCCATAAAAATCCCAAAATAAGGTATTAGTGTGGCTGTCAATATCTAGCACCGGTTAATATACCTAATTCTTGGTGATTCAAGCCTAGAATGTGGATGGTTATGGTTGGCCTCATTTTCTAGATTAGTTATAGTTAATTATGTCTCGGGCAAATGTTTCTTCTGAATTAGCATGTCATAATTGCTTTAATTTTTAAATCTCAGATATTTGGTACTAATAACCCTTACATCGAATCATATAAACGGTTTACGAGGTTCTTCGCATTCTCCCCTCTTCCTCTTCCTTACCTTTACCCTTCCCTTCGTCCTTCTTCTTCTTGCCCTTCCTGGCTCCCTATCATCCTCCTCTTCCTTCTTCCATTTCTCCATCTCCACCTCTACCCCCTCATCCCCCTTCACTTCCTCCTTCTTAGTGTCCTCATTCCATTTCTTCTCCCTTTTCTACTGTACTTTTTCGGTCCTCTCCTCCCTTTTCTACTGTACTTTTCCGCTCTCCCTCTATGCCTATCCCATGTTGTCTTAACCTCCTACCCTTTCTCTGACTCTCTTCCCCTACCACTCCTCTTCCTCCAAATTATCATTCGCCGCCTCCTCATCCGCCCCCTTCACTCCCCTCTTTAGCTACAAAATATTAAGTCTGTTGTAGTTTCCTTAATGTCTTAGTCTTGTAATATTACTGCTAGTCTCCTAGGTTAATTGTACATAGCTTGGTATATTTTCTTGTATAAATACCCATAATTCAATTAATGAAAGTAAGCTTTCTCATACATAAATTTTACATGGTATCAGAGCAAGATCTGTCTTTATAACTATGTCTTATGCCAATACTCTTCCAAACTCCGATGAGCCCCTCAAACCCTTGCTCCTACTACGTTCATTCTATTGAAAAACTCGACGTTCATTCCGTTGAAAAACTCGACGGTTCGAACTACCGATAATGGCGTCTCCAGCTTGATTCTTTACTTACTGGACTCGGTCTTCTAGGCTATGTCAATGGCCAACTCGTTGTCTCTCCTCAAACGCTTACCACCGAGAAGGGCACTTCCCCTAATCCTGCCTATGGTACTTGGTACTGGCAAAACAAACTCTTATTCGGCGCTCTAGCAAGCACTCTTGGCAAAACTAAAGGTCCCCTTATAAACCGAGCCACCACAACCAAAGAAGCATGGGCATCCTCGCTTCAACCTAGGCCCTAGCCTCCCGCGGTCATATCAAGCAACTTAAGTTTAAACTCAAATATCTAACCAAAGGTTCTTCCTCAATTGCCGAGTATATGCAAAAAATCAAAACTCTCACTGATGAACTTGTTATTCTCGGTTCTCCTGTCTCTGTCGAGGACATCACTGAACACGTTCTCGACGGCCTTCAAGACCCTCGTTACCAATTTGTCATTGATGCAATTCACGCTCGTGACACACTCATACCCTTCCCCTCCCTTCATGAAAAACTCATAAATAAAGAACTTATGCTGCAAACCAATGAACAAACTCACCCTACTTCATTCCCAGCTTCAAAGAACTCTACCCTGATATCCGTGTTTCTCGTCACAGCAAAAACAATACTACCACTACCCAAGCCCACACCACCATCGTTGAATACTCCGAACCCGCTGCTCCACCCTCTCCGTGGATCGTTTACAGTGGTGCCTTGCACCACGTCACCACGGATCTCTCTACTCTTGCACTTCACTACCCTTATGATGGCACCGATGAAATCGTCATAGGCAATGGTACAAGTCTCTCTATTTATTTCCCGAATAGGTTATACTTATCTTCCTTCCTTGTCTAGTACTCCTCTGTCATCATCAAATATCTTATTTGTTCCTCATATGCAGCGTAGCATAATTTCTGTGTCCCAATTATGTCATGAAAATAATGTTTCTCTAGAATTCATACCCTCTTCTTTTTGTGTCAAGGATGTTCGCACGGGGGAAACCCTCCTCCACGGTCACGCTAAAGACGATGTCTATCACTGGCCTTCCTCTCCATTCTTCACTCCTAGCGTGTCTGCCTCTGTCTCCAAGGCAGTGGATCTTCATCATCGAGTCGGTCATCCGTCTTTTCCTGTTTTACGTCAAATTGCTTCAACTCTTAATATTTTTAATCTTCATGAGTCACCTTGTTACTCTTTTTTAATTAATAAAAGGACCAAACTTCCCCTTACATCGTCTTCTCTTGCTAGTTCCGCTCCTCTTGAAATTGTGTTTAGCGATTTGTGGACTTCACCTGTGTATTTGATTGATAACTTTAAATACTACGTAATCTATGTTGATCACTACACAAAATACATTTGGCTCTATCCACTAAAACGCAAATTCGACATATATGAGATCTTTGCTAAATTTAAATCGCTAGTTGAAAAAAAAAATCAATGGTCAAATCCGTACCTTGTACTCTGATAATGGTGGTGAGTTTCAGAAACTTGCACCTCTTCTTGCTATACACGACATTTCTCACCTCATGTCGCCTCCCCACACACTCGAACACAATGGGTATGCGGAGAGATGACATCGTCACATTGTTGACACAGGGCTTGCTCTCCTTAGTCATGCATCCATGCCCACGTCCTACTGGCCATATGCTTTTCTCACAGCCACATATCTCATTAACCGTATGCCTACCTCCACCCTTGGCAATCTGTCTCCATATTTTAAACTGTTTGCTTCCGCTCCTAAATATCAGTATCTCCGCATCTTTGGGTGCCTATGCTACCCCTGCCTGTGCCCCAACACCTCTCATAAGCTTGATCCCCGCTCCATAACCTGTGTATTTGTCGGTTACTCTCCATCCCAACATGCCTATCTCTACCTCGACGCCTCGGCTAACCGTTTCTATTCCTCCCGTCATGTTCGTTTTGTCAAACACATTTATCCCTTCTCCTCCACCCCTCTATCACCTTCTCCTTCCCCGGAATCCTGGTGTAATGTCACTGTTCCTGTCCTTCCCCTGCCGCACCCACCAGAAACTACCCTGACTCCATCAACCCCTCACACCCCTTCACATTATGCCACATCTCCTCACCTCTCTTCCTCGCCCACTACCTCCCATGCTCTCTCTCCACAGCCCTCATCTACCCCTTCCAGCCCTCTACCTCCACCCCCATATGTCACCCGCTCCACTCACAACATCTTTAAACCTATCAACCAAATGAATCTCTCGACCCAACTTCGCTCCACTAAACCTGCCACTGTTAAGCAGGCCATTGCTGACCCAACGTGGCATTTTGCTATGACTATCCAATACAATTCTCTCCTTGCCAATAATACTTAGGAACTCGTTCCTCCCTCTCCCTCCTACAATGTCGTTGGCTGCAAGCGGGTGTTTCGTACAAAATATAAGCCTGATGGTACCATTGACAAACACAAAGCCCGTCTTGTAGCCAAAGGCTTCCACCAAAGACCCGGTCTCGATTATACTGAAACCTTTAGCCTCGCCATTAAGCCTGCTACGGTCCGAATTTTACTCAGTCTTGCTATTACCAATGCCTGGTCACTTCGTCAACTCGACGTCAATGATGCGTTCCTCCAAGGTACGCTCACTGAGAATGTGTACATGGCGCAACCTCCTGAGTTTGTTGATCCCAATCGCCCCACTCATGTGTGTCGTCTGCGAAAGGCAATCTATGGGCTTAAAAAAGCACCCCGCGCCTGGTACACGGAGCTCCGTACTTATCTGGTTAGTCTTGGTTTTGTTAACTCTATTTCGGACAAATTTTTGTTTATTCGTCATGGCTCTTCCTCTATCTTTGTCCTCGTGTACGTGGACGACATTATTATAACCGATCCCTGTCCCACTCCTGTTCTGCATTTATTTCTACCTTCTCAAGTCGGTTTTCCCTCAAAGATCTGGGTCAATTTCCAATTTTTTGGGCGTGAAAGTACAACCTACTCCATATGGGTTATTCTTAAATCAACACAAGTACATTCTTTACCCGCTTGATTGTGCTCGTATGGCTGATGCTAATCCTGCCCATACTCCTATAGATGTCTCCACGCCATTAACTCTTACTACAAGTACACCTCTTGAGACGCCTACTGAATACATGACACTCTTGGGAGGGTTACAATATCTATCTCTCACTCGTCCTGACCTCTCCTACTCCATCAACAAACTGTCTCAATTTATGCATATACCGACCTCTACTCACTGGTAAGCTCTTGAGCGGCTGCTTCGGTATCTTAAGGGCACCTCTCTTGTTGGTCTGAACATTTTTCGCCAGTCTCCTCTTCATCTCCATGCGTTCACTGACTCGGACTGGGCTGGCGACAAAGTCTCTACCGGTGCCTACATTGTTTATCTTGGTAGAAATGCCATTTCCTGGAGCTCGCAGAAGCAACGAACAGTTGCGCGCTAGTGGAGTATCGGTCTATCGCTAATGCTGTCGGTGAACTTGCTTGGCTTCGGCACCTCCTCACTGAGCTGCAGGTCACGCTTCCTCTCACTCCTACCATCTTCTGTGATAATATCGTTGCTACTCACCTCAGTGCCAATCCCGTGTTTCATTATCGCATGAATCACGTTGCTCTTGACTACTACTTCATCCGGGAAAAAGTTCAAGCTCGCTTCCTTCGTATTACTCCGGTTTGCAATGATGATCAGTTAACCGATGCCTTGACCAAGGCCTTACCCCGTGCTCGATTTCAGATGCTACTTAACAAGATTGGCCTTTTCGACCCGTCGTCCATCTTGCGGGGACATGATAAGAATATTAGTCTCCCAAGTTAGCTAATATTCTTTGTATTATTGTATAATATTCTCCTTGTATTTAACTACAAAATATTTAGTCTGTTGTAGTTTCCTTAATGTCTTAGTCTTGTAATATTACGGCTAGTCTCCTAGGTTAATTGTTCATAGCTTGGTATATTTTCTTGTATAAATACCCATAATTCAATTAATGAAAGTAAGTTTTCTCATGCATAAAGTTTACATCTCCATGGGCCGGTTCATGATTAGGGGGTCAATCCTGGTTCGTGGCCACCTCTAAATACCATATTATCGACACATGAATAAACGAACATTCATCAGTTGAACAAACAAGTACTTTTAGTAGGATATACATTGATTGAACTAACAACTTTCGGGGATTAAGTTTAAGTCTTAAACACATCAACTATGTGGACTATTATTGTGGAGGATCATAAGAATCATAACTCACACACACACACAATTATTATCCAAAAAAAACAAACGTAAGTGACAAGAATCCAAATAAGCCACATGTAGTTGAGGTGTTAAATGGCAGGAGATGACAATGTCTGCGGATATAGCCACAAATAACGCATCTTCCAAATCTCATTATCCATTTAAACTTCCTCTTTCACTCATTTTCTAGGTCCACAATCATGCACCTTCATCCTCCACCTTTTTAATTTATGCAAATCTTATATAGAAGATCGCTACAATCCTACAATATACAAATAATTGTATAAGACGGCTTTATACAAATTTATCGTAAAACTGGATATTTTAGTAACTACTTTTGCCCAATAATTGTTACAAGCCTACAATAATTTTTTTCTTTTTTCAAATAAGTGAATTATTTTGAGGATAAGTATTAAATCTCCAGCCTCAAGACTGAAATAAGAGAATTTTTACTACTTGAGCTAACTCATGTTCTTATATAATAACCAATGATAAAAGTCAAGAATAATTAGGAAACAGTCACCATCTACGATGGTCACTAATTATATTATGAGTTGGTATTGTATTATAGTACAAGCTTTTTGTTTGATTACATTTCATGAATCAATTGATTTATCATGAATTCTCTAATTAAAATAATAAAGAAACACTTTAATTCTTGCAAGATTAATGTTCTTTATATATATATATATATAT
>JAOWBH010169039.1:0-10735 GCA_028566215.1 Silene coronaria
TAATCAACACAGAAAACTGGACATTCAGTTTTGAATTTTGTGCAAAAAACGTGTAGAGTATATAAGTGATCGTACTCACAAAAAGAGCCTATGGCCCGCACCGCAGGTGCTCTACCAGAGCCCAGAGCCCGGCCCGGCGCGGCGCGCGCGCGTGTGGTGACGGTGCCCCTTCACTACTACACATCTAGTAGTAAGATAAAAGTGATCACTTATAAAGTACACTATTCCAACATATTTTATCCATGTGGGACAATAAGTGCTTCTTTTGAAGCAACACTTCCAACACAACTCTCTTAGGGAACACAACAATTTTTTTATTTTGTTTTAAGTTAAATCTTTCATAACCACCTTTTATTTTCAACTCTATTTTAATAGAGTGTGAGAGTCGTCTTAAGTTAAGACCGTCCTAAATAAGAAATGTTGTTGTTTCTTTGGTGCCCCAAGCCTTTTCAAGTTTTGCTATAGTTTAGATGGTACGTTAGTTGAATATTTTTTGAAGATAATGTTTAGAAAAGGAATTATGAATTTAGGTTGATTTTGAAATATTTGTGTATTAAGGATCAATGTAATCTCGAATCTAGTTATCTCAATACGCTTATTTTTCTGTTGAGAGGGATTGTCCCTGATAATTCATTTCATCATGACACGTTTATCAATCGGTTTAGATCAGAGTTGAGGCACGAACCATATGCATGTGTAGTAACCAGGTGCTGCAACGCATATATTTTCTTCAAGTAAACGTATGCGTTAATGCAGCATGAGCTAAGAGGAGGAGCTGGTGTGGCTGAAACAAGATATGGGGAGGTCAGCATTTGTTGTCAAGTTCCTATTCAATGATCAAGGCATCAATTAATTCCAAGCAAGCTAATTAATCAATTTCAAGAATTCTGAACTGTTCTTGAAATCTCAACAGAATTGGACCAACTTCAAATGCACATATATAAAGTTCTACATTGTTAAAATTGGTGCTCTTTATATGGATCGAATTTTGGAGAAGTCCTCTTTCGTATGGACCTGGAATCAACAATATCCATTAAGTAGATTAGTCACAATAATAGAGTTTCAAAGACTGTCACGCAGGAATGCAACGCTTTTTTTCACAATGACCTATCAACGTTCAAAATTGAATAACTCAAGATTCACTTAATGTTTAAGGTTTATTCGTTTTGGAGAGTGTGTCTATGTAATTCCCGCATTTCCGTTCTTATGCACTCGACCATGTGCCTTGACCGAGTGACCATGGGACAGAATTTATGATCCTCTTTCCACTCGGCCGAGTGAACCGTGGCACTCGACTGAGTGCCTCGAGCACTTGACCGAGCGCTCACTTTTTGGATCTGTTTCCGCATTGGGCTTTGTGTTATTGAGCCTTACTATATGAACCCCAAATCAGTTTAATCTCTTGTTGTTGGCATAAGTGTACCATTCCCAATTAACTAAGAGATTAAGTCTCCTATAGAAGTTTCCCGCTCATTTGATTGATAGTAAGGTGGAGTCCTCCTCAAAATTATATTCCACTCAAATTGATTGATATTAATAATAAAATGGGGCCCGCTTTTAAGGTATCATAGCTGTCGATTAACACTTAAGTGGGACCCATTGAAATTACTTGTATAATAATTACATGGAAATCAATTACAATAATTTCTCGAAATCTTCGCTAAATAAAATCTTTGCTAAGTAATACTATAATTATATAAATATAATTATAACTGTTACTACAAATTAATCCTAAATTATATGCAATCAAACACAATCAATTGCAATATACACTCTCGAAATCTCTGCAATATAATTATATGCAATCAAACGTAATCAATTGCTTAGTAATAATAAAACCTAAATTGATCCCCAGTCAAACACAATCAATTGCTATAATTTGCCTAATAATTAATTATTACTACAAATAAAAACTAAATTGATTCCAATCAACACATAAAAACCTAGATTGGCTTTGATCGACACAAAAACTTAAGAGAGACGGTCTCTCAATAGCGTTATTTAGAGACGTCTCACATAATAATGGGAGGGAATAACCCATCTTTCATTATCCAAATTTGATTTCATCTTTCATTATCCGAATTTCATTATCATAATATAGTTGTATTTAATAAAATAACAATATTTTATTATTTTAATTATCTTAATTTTAATGATACTAATTAAGTGTTTTAGATAAGAATAACTTAACTTAGAGTTTTTATAATTGTAGTGATTTTTCGTTTTGAATCTCTTAATAATAGTACATTGATAAACGTACCTATATAAGTAGTAAACCTACGCACGGGATCTGCACTAGTAAGATTACTAATTTATTTATCTTAAAAATCGAGTATGTTTGGTGTGATGGTTGATCATTGCATTCCCAATGGCCAAACTAGTTGTTATTGGCTCGGTTTTGCCATCTCCGCTAGCTAAACAATTTCAAGGTTCAAATACTGTAACTGTAATAGCTTAGCTTGATCAATTTACTACTAGCTTGATTGGATCGAACTTAAATCATTTTTTTGGTACGCAAAAGGTTCAAATACTTCCATGCCGCGGCTACTTAGTATAACAACTGCGATTTAAGCATTTGGCGTGGTAGATTGAAGAGAGATTAAAGGCTGATGAAAGCCAAACTTATCTGGATTATCTAGTTGACTAGTTCTCTGTAAATTCTGTTTTGATTTGTTAATACTGAATCATGTTATTTACCTCGCAAAATGAGTGACCAATAATTATGCTTTCAAACTAACGAAAATTAGAAAAGCCACCAAGTTGTAATTTGTACTCAACTCTGTACAATAAGATGCCCAATAATTAATTCCACGAACTGACCTCGAAACGATGTATCATAACTATAGCAAAAATAACAGTAGTGGATCGAAAGGCGTGATACGTATCAGCTTTGTCGCCTGCAACTCCGAAACAACAGGAGGACTACTTAGTGGCATGCACTTTGCCAGACAACAAAGCTTCCAATGCTAAACTGAGTACCAACTTTGAGACATCCTTCATCTGTGACAGTTATATATCTCTTGACAAGGGGAGAAGTGCTATCGGGATAATCCAAGGGCGGAAGGGGAATAACATCACACTCGTCAGGACTATCGAAGGGGTCATATTTAACAATGTTACTACCACCATCCAATAGAAACAGTCCATTACAAAACACAGCACTGCATCCAGCTGCCAAAGTGTACCCACTAGGAAAAGGCACATGGAATTCGCGCCAACAATTCCGAAAAAGAGGAGTCAAAAACATATACATTAAAAGCATCCCGCTTTTTAGTATCCTTGGTGAAGACTACAACCGTGAACTCAATCTTGTCGAGGTCATAGCAGGGAGCGTCATGGATGGAACCCAGAGTAGCCCAAACCCTCTTCTTGTGTTGTAAGTGGTAGCAAGTGAAGCCAACACGAATAAGACGACTATCATCGCTGCTGGTTGCAGCAGTCAGTGCAGGTAGTGCTCTGATCTCCAGCGGTTAGTGAATGGATTGCACACATAGAAAATAGCGTACGTGGAGGGACGACTATGATCATCGTCATATAACTGGTCATCTTGAAACGTGGCTTTTAGCAAAGCAAACCCACCACAAGTGCTCTTTAATATCCACATAATCATCATCATGAACTAGTCTAGTGGCAAGCAATGCACCTGTCTACCACTTAAAAACCAAATGCCACCAGGAGTAGTATTACTATAAACAAATGAGAGGAAATAAGACGGCAAAATCTCTTACCCACACATTTGAGTATTTGACTTGATAAAGTAACTCGACAGGTAACTTCAGCAAGATTTGAATCAATACAATACATCAGTATGTTTAAACAATGGTAAACTTGAGAAAGTCGACACCTCGGTACACGAACTAAATCTCCGCCGCCTTTTCACTGCTGCTGCGGATTCCATTCTTGTACTTATGTAGATTTGTTACTAAACTATCTAGTCTAGATTAATAAAACTACTAAACCCTAATTGCACACCCACACCTTAATTATATCGCTTTTTCTAACGCGTGCCCTAAGGGCACACGTTAATAATACTCTATCCATCTAAGAACAACATAATATGGAATCTTTCTAATTAGTTTAAGGAAACACCATATTTTTTGCCTAATTTAATTACTTTTCTCTCACCTATCACTAATTTCCCTATGTCATGCGTATGTTCATTTTCTTATTCCATGCCTTAATACTCTTAACATTATATATACTTCCAGCCAAAAATTGCTGCTATTTGTTAGCCTATGATTTCTGTAAGAAACTGTGGGATTGCATCATAGAATAGTGATTGAAAGGAACGAAAAATAAATGAGAAAAATTGATTGATTATTATTGAGATCGGAAATGCTGTACAATGAACATATATATAGGAGCTTTTACAAGATGACCTGGGGAAATAAGATAAATGGGCTTAAAAGAAAGGAGGGTCCTATGTTGGATCATGTGCAGTATCTTTTCTCTTGTCCAAAGTGGAAGTGGGCTTTGTGCCAGATCTTAACACCCCCCGCAATCTGGAGGCTGTTCTTGTAGAGGCAGCATTCCTAGATTGTGAAGAAATCTCCAATGATGTTGCGATGGCAGAATCTTAGTAAGGACGTCAGCAAGTTGAGATGTTGTTGGAAGGTACTGTAACTGGAGTAGCCCTTTTAAGACTTTATCTCTTGTGAAATGACAGTCAAGTTCAATGTGCTTTGTTCTCTCATGGAATATGGGATTCTTGGCAATGTGAATGACACTGTTATTGTCACAATGCATAGTTACAGGTTGGAGGTTGGTGATGCTCATCTCTGAAAGGAGTCTTACGAGCCATGTGACTTCAGCAGCAGCTTGGGAAAGAGCCCTGTACTCCGCTTCAGCAGAGGATCTAGACACAGTGCTTTGCTTTTTACTCTTCCAGCTAATAGGGGATTGCCCAAGTAAGATGACCCATCCTGTAATGGATCTCCTGGTCATAGGGCACGCAGCCCAATCTAAATTAGAAAAGGCTTGTAGTGTCACTTTGTTGGACTTGGTGATCATGATGCCTTGACCAAGAGTGCCCTGTAGATAGCTCAACACATGGCAAAGAGCTTGGTAATGGGACTGTTGAGGATTTTGCATAAATTGGCTAAGCATTTGCACTGTGAAAGAGAGGTCAGGTCTGGTGTGCGTGAGATAGTTGAGTTTTCCTATGAACATTCTATACCTTATAGGGTCCTCACAGGGGTCATCAGTGGTGGCAGTTAACTTTAGGTTGAGAGGCAACGGGGTAACACTTGGTTTCTTAGGCAGATCAGCTTCCCTAAGTAAATCTGAAGTGAATTTCTTTTGGGTCAGCACAATGCCATTTGGTTTATGAGAGACTTCAATCCCTATAAAATAATTCAGTCTCCCCAGATCTTTGATCCCAAAGGTTAAATGTAATTGTTGTTTCAGAATTTCAATTTAGGATTAATCCGATCCAGTAACAATAATATCATCAACGTATACACCCAAAATGGTAATGTCATCATTGGTGTGCTTAATGAACAAGGAGTAATCATTCTTGGATTGAGTGTAGTTGAGAGAGCTTTCAAAAATTTAGATAGTTTGGAAAACCATTGCCTTGAGGCTTGTTTAAGTCCATACAAGGACTTATTGAGTTTGAAAACCTTAGAGTGGGGTTTTGGTATTCCTTCAGGCATTTTTATGTACACCTCCTCATGGATGTCACCATGTAAGAAAGCATTATTTACATCCATTTGGTAGATGTTCAATTTCTATTGACAGCGACACTTATCAAGGCCCTTACAGTAGTCATTTTCACTACATGGGAAAAAGTTTCTTGATAATCAATACCCTCTCTTTGGTTGCAACCTTTGATGACCAATCTGGCCTTGTACCTTTCAAGAGGGCCATCAGCCTTCCGCTTAATCTTGTATACCCACTTGGATGATATGGCTCTCTTTCCAGGGGGTAAGTCAGTCACACTCCAAGTATCATTTGATTCTAAAGCTTGAATTTCTCGTTGCATAGCCAATTGCCAATTTGGATCAGTGCAAGCCTGTGTGTAACTGTGTGGTTCAGTGTAGGAAGAAAGACTTTCAATTTGTTGTTTTCTGGTGGAAGGTAAAGACTCATGACCAACAAGGTTACACCAGTGACTTGTGTTGATGTGTTGAGTGTCTTGAACGGATGTGTGTGATGAGAATGGAATATCAAGGACATAGTCATTGAGGTAGGGAGGAAGCCTTATGTTTCTATGTGTGTGAGAAACAGGAGGAGGGCTTTGGGCAGGATTGACATCAGAGTAAGTGTCATTAATGTTGTGAATGACAGTGCTATCATTGAATTGATTAACTCATTGTTATTGTTGTTTTCGGTAACATGAGGTTCTTCATTTTGATCAATGGAAAATTGATAAAATATAGAATCATTTAATGTCTCTGGTGGACAGGGGAGAGTGGACTTGGAAAAGAACTTAGAGAGATTAGTTGTGTGAAATGGAAAAAAATCTTCATGAAAGATAATATCTCTAGAGTAGAATAACTTTTGAGTTTTGAGATCAAGGACAGTGTAAGCTTTCTTGCCATTGGGGTATCCTAGGAAAACACAAGGATTGAATCTAGGTTGAAATTTGTCTCTGCTTCTCTTTAATGTAGCAACAAAGCAAAGACAACCAAAAGACCTGAGATAGGTATAAGATAGGGCAGTTTTATGTAAAAGTTCAAGGGGGGCTTAGCTTTATTACCAAGGATAGGAGTGGGAAGTCTATTTATGAGATAAGTGGCTGTGAGGATGTATTGTCCCCAGAATTGAATTACATTAGATTGAAAAAAGAGACTTTTAGCTGTTTCCAAGAGATGCTTATGTTTTCTTTCCACAACACCATTTTGTTGGGGTGTGTCAACACAAGAAGATTGGTGAACTATTCCTTTGGATTTATAGTATTCAAGGGCTTGTTTTTCACTGATCTCAGCACCATTGTCAGATCTTATACCTTTGACAGATACCTCAAATTGTTTTTCAACATAGATGATGAAGGTTTTCAGGATAGGCATAGCATTACTCTTATGACTTAGCAAATGTGTCCAAGTGGTTCTTGAGAAATCATCAACAATAGTGAGAAAGAATTTGTGTCCAGTGTGAGTGGGAGTATGATATGGTCCCCATAGATCAATGTGTAACAACTCAAATATGCATTTGGAACTAGAAGAACTTAAAGAAAAAGGCAGCCTGTGAAATTTGGCTTTAGGACAAACTTGACAAACTGATAAATTTTGCTGTTTACATTGATTAATAACAGGTAATTGCTTCAAAACAGAAAATGGAACATGGCCAAGTCTACAATGCCATTTGCCTAAACTAGCAACAACAGAGTTGACAAAAACAGAAGAAAAACTAGGAGTGCTAGAAGCATCATCTTTGGTTGGCTTGGTTAAGAGCTTGAGATCAGCATAGTAGAGACCATTTCTTTGTCTACCAAGGATCAAGGTTGTGTTGATTGAAGGACCTGGATAAGGCAATGTTCAGGTGTGAATATATTTTAGAAGACAAATCTTTTGTAAGTTGACTGTCAGAAATGAGGTTAAACTTAAAGCTTGGAACATGTAAGACCTTTTGAAGGGTGATGTTGGGCGTAAGTTGATAGACCCTATGTGAGTGACATTGGCTTTGGATCCATTTGGTATGGTTAAGCAGCAAGTAGTATTCAAGCTAAAGTACTTATCAAACATATACAGATGGGGGGTAACATGACTTGAAGCCCCACTGTCTATAATTCACTCACTGCAAGAATTGTTCAAAGTGGAATTAGAATCATTACCTGACATCATAGCATGAGCAACTGTAGGATCAATGCCAAAGTTGTTGAGACCATTGAGAATTTCATTGTATTCCTGTGAAGAGGAAGAAATGTCAGCAAGATTGGCTGAATTTCCTAAATGATCTTGACTTCCAGAGGCTTGACTGTTGTTGAAATTCAGGTTGGCAGAGAACTTTTTCTTTCTCAGTTCAGGATGAAGGACGTAGCATCTCTGATTACTGTGTCCCTCCATCTCACACTTGGTGCAGAAGTAGTTGTTCCTCTTGAATTGTGGATTGACAGCCTTTTGGTTTTGATTCCCAGGTTGGTTTGTGAATTGAGAGTTCTCTGGATTGACAGTAGCCTTGTGGCTAGTCATTTGTTTGAAGTTGTGAGCAGGTTGCTTGCCCCAGTTCCTTGTAGATGCCAAAACTGAGGCCTCGAGATTCAGAGGGCTTTGTGAAGAGATCTCTCTCTGTTTTTCCTCTTGAACAAGTAAAGCATAGACCTCATTCAAGGATGGCAAAGGACTCATCATTAGAATATTGCCCCTCACAGTCTTGTAACTTTCATTCAGTCCCATAAGCAGCTTTATAACCTTCTGATCCTCTTGGTGTTTGATGATTTGTATGCGAGAACCACAACTACAAGGTGGAGGAGACCATATAGTCCTGAGTTCCTCCCACAATCTCTTGAGCTTGGTGAAGTAGGAAGAAACGGAGTCAGAACCTTGACTCAATTGATTAAGTTGGTCTTTAACCTAATATAGTTGTGCTCCACTAAATTACTCGAATTGCTCTTTCAATTCATCCCAAATTTCCTTGGCAGTCTCAAAGTACAGCACGGTTTCAGCAATTTAATCAGAGAGAGAACTAATAATCCAGGAAATGACCAAATCATTGCATCTCTCTCACTTCCTATAATTAGGATCTGACTCAGAAGGTCTCTTTATGTCTCCATTTATGAACCCAATTTTGTTCTTAGCCGACAAAGCAATCAACATGAATCTTCTCCAGGAATTATAACCATTTCCATCAAAAGGGTTGGAGACCAATTTCTGTGGGACAGTGTCAGCACCATGGATGTATAGAGGGTCAGAAGGGTCCAAGATATCATCTTTCCTAGGTGGGGTTTGAGTATTACTCACGTTCGTGGAAGCGAGTTGTTGAACGTTGGTCATGATTGAGACACATAACACAATAAAGTAAAATAAATGAAAAAAGGCAGTGCCTTTCTTACAGATAACGATGAAGCAGAGGAAAGCCAACAACAACAAGGACAAACCATAAGAAACAGCGGAAAACAGAAATGACAAGATAATTGAATACCTTGATAAGGGTAAAAGAGGCAGATTTTAAACCTCTCTGATACCATGTAAGAAACTGTGGGATTGCATCATTGAATAGTGATTGAAAGGAATGAAAAATAAATGAGAAAAATTGATTGATTATTATTGAGATCGGAAATGCTGTACAATGAACATATATATATATATATATATATATATATATATATATATATATGAGCTTTTACAAGTTGACATAGGGAAATAAGATAAATGGGCCAAAAAGAAAGGAGGGTCCTATGTTGGATCATATGCAGTATCTTTTCTATTGTCCAGAGTGGAAGTGGGCTTTGTGCCAGATCTTAACAATTTCCATTTCCATCGGCATTCCAATGCTGTCACCGTACCGATGCTTGAAAAAGGGCTTAGAGTTTAATTTTCGGTGCCGAGAATTGAACCCATGACCATTTCCAATTGTTTCTTCCAATCTGCCACCATTAAATTTCCCCAAAGTTATTCTTTAGGTTGTGTTATGTGAACCATGTTGGTATATGGAAAATACAAGTAATGAGTAGTGGACGATATACACCACGCGAAAATGAATGAGTCGAGAGGCGGTCAGAAAAGACTTCGAGCCAAGAACGGTCTGGTTTGTCGGGCAAAAGTGTTGACGGCCAATCAACAGGTTGTTAGGGGAGGAATGGATTATTAGAAAGGAAGACGGTGGTTGGAAGAATATGTAAATAGTTTTCAAATTGTGTCAATTAAGATGAAAGAATTAATTAGAGGAGAAAGGTTAAAAAAAAAATCAAAATAAATAAGGAATGTTTCTGAGTTTCCTTTAATTAGGTGAAAAGATTCTATATTATGTTGTTATTAATATGGATAAAGGATTATTAATGTGTGTCCTTAGGGCACGCGTTAGAAAAACCGTAATACTATTTGCTAATCTTATCCACTATATATACACAATTCATACTACTATATTCAACTCCGTATTAGGAAAGTAATACTATATCAAAAATTCATAATATTATTATTATATGGTAAATTAATGGACGGCGATAGGGCGCCACCAGGTGGTACCGAATATCGGCGCCACCCTAATTAAAGAAAATGAAAATAGAAAAAATAAAATGTTGGTTTTCGATTTTGCGCTAAAATTTTAAGGATATGAATGCCATTTTATATGTATTCTTAAAATTAAACTTTTAACTAAAACATATTTTATCAATAATATTTTACATCTAAAGAATTTACTAACCCAATTTACACTAAATTATCTACATCAGCTCATCGCTAATTACGCTTCATTATCATATTGTGTTCTTCATCTACTTTGTTTACATATCCCGGAAAGACGAGTCAAAGTAGATTGTACAGAAGCGGACATAACAAATCAGTTTATGCAAAAAATTTGCCAGTGTCCTTCGTTGTTTACCCCCTCACAAATTCACTACCATGTTTTTCTTGTAGAATGGACAGAAGCAGACGTTTTTTCTTGTAGTTTCATGTTGCCTTCTTTATCACCACTAAGCAACCTTGTCACCCTCACCAATTTACATAGTTTGATACCCAATCGAAATCGATTCCTTATGATGAACTCACTACAACGAAAAAGCGGAAAACTGACGGCCAATCCTGACGGAAAAAAGATTCCATTAAATAAAACGGGAAACTGACGGAAATCTGATGGA
>JAOWBH010169050.1:0-10735 GCA_028566215.1 Silene coronaria
ATTATAATTAATTATTATTAGCTTTCAAAATTAATGTAAAACACTATACACTTATTATTATTATTAGTAGTAGTAGTAGTAGTTTTGTGGCAAAAAAAAATTATTAAAAAAAATATGAGAAAGAAAATTATAAAATGATAATATTCATGATTAGTTTCGTGTTATTAAAAAAAACACTAAAATACAAATAATCTAGTAAATAATTTACATATTTACGGTTATTCTATCACTCATAATATTAACCAACTCTTTTAATTAGTTTTTACGGTTTTAATTTTTTGTTTCTTTATTCAAAACACAAGTATGAGAAATGTAAAACATTAATGAGCTATTGATAAAAATAAAAATAAATAATGTACTAATTAAAAAAAAAATTCTATAAATACCGTGCAAGAATTGCACGGGTTCTACACTAGTTACCATCTAAGCTAATTGACATATGCACACATCATAATGCATCCTCTCTCATGTATGCTTAAAACTAAGATTTTCTTAGAGGCAACTCAAAAAGGAGAATGACCATGATCGATCTTGCTAGTAAGAAACTTCAATTTTTTTGGAAGAATATGAGAATCTGCAGATTTTTTATATATATAATTTGGAAACATATTTCCTGAAAATGAAACTTAATATAACTTTATCTCATATATAACCTTATAATATTATGACATTCATCTTTATTTTGTACCGTGTTCATCAAACAACATAATTAGGTTTGACCATCAAGCATTTTTTAAGCATAAAATCGTAGGATCGAGTCGGAATTTTGATAACAATACATTAGAGTGTTGCTCTTTTTTGTACATGATTTACTCAGTTCTAAATCCAATTTTAATTTATTTTCTTCTTTAAACAACTCGCTTCTATCATTGTCTAGTGATCTAACAAAATTGTAGCTACTTACACTAATCAATTGATATCACCTTACACTAAAATCTAATTAAGAGAATCTTCAATGAGGACAAGTAAAATAAAAATTTTATAGTCTCAATCATTAATTTAGGTAGGCATTTTCTTATTTTCTCGTGTCAAACGATTGTAAAGTCATTACAATAAAATTATATTTGTCTTTTGTCGATGTGGGTTACGGGTACTTCCTAAACACAATAATTAGTAGTATAATTATCGAAAAAATTAAATGAAGTTCGATTTAAAATTAATATCTACTCCGTACTAATTTCTCACAAGTTCTCAATCATTACTATAAACGTAATACTTTGTTAGTATCTTAAATTTGGACATTTCCTTTGAAATCGATATATTAAGATTTTTTTACGTATGAGTGATCTCTAAAAGTAGGTAGAAATGTGGGAACAATCTTTGAAATCATAGCCAATGAAGAATAAATTGACATGCAAAGCTAAGATGAGAAGATAACCAAAAACGATGTTGACATAAAGTCAATATAAATGCATTAAGTCTCCCTTATAACGAATATTTGTTACAAACTTATGACGGGTTAATCGGTCTAGTATCACTCATATGGGTAAATAAGATAAAAATTAAAGTGTCTAGAAATTCTCAAATAATTTATCTTATCTACCCATATGGATTTAACTTAATCCGTCATAAAATATCGACAGTCACATATGAGAAGTTGTGATATATATGAGTTTAATGTGGAAGCATATTGTTACATCCTAGCAAGGGGTAAAGAGTGTCCTAGAGGGGGACTAAATCATGGGAAAATAAGAAAAATATTCCAACCAAAAGGAGGTGCATATGTCCCATCCCTACCAACATAGGATGTCAAACTCTTTAAGTTACTTTCAGAAAAGAAAACTCAACAAAAAGCATTTAATTTCCTTCTTATGATTATTCAATTAAATTCCCATTTTGCCCTCCAAAAAATAATAGGAATAGAAACTTGCCACATTGTTCATTTATTTAGGGCATGCAAAATGTTAAAAGTCTCAAAATCATAATAATGATGATGCTAATTATGTCTTTGATGTACCTTGTTTCACTTTTGTAAATTGCATAATAACATGGTGGAAACATTACATTTATTATGTCGATGTAGTATTTAATTTTTAATTTATTTAAATGATTATTTTCGTGGCAAAATATTTGCTTATTACTTTTACGTAGCTTATGATAATGTGTGAATGACAAGATGAGGCCACCCCCATAGAAAATTGTCATTCACGTTTAAACCAATTTGAAATAGTTGATTTAGGTTTTTTTTTTTTTTTTTTTTGTGTGTGACCGATTTCCCGTATTAGGATAGTTTGTGTGAAGAATTATCTAAAGATTTTGTTTTTATCATACATATCGTAAATTTCAGTGAAGTGGCACAGCCTATTAAGGAATATGTCGAGATATTTACATTATATAATTAGGTCTTAGGTAGTATATGATGATATACACTCCCTAACACGACCTTTATCTATTGTTAATGAATAAGAGTTGGCTCACCTCTCAGGTGATAAGAGCTCTCTTACAATCTTACCCCAACCATCCGACCATAAAGTTAAGGGTTTGATTCTTACCACGACAGATGCACTCCTTACTGCCTCATTTAAACCAAAAAAACAAAAAAAATTAATTATCTATTGTTTAAAAAACTAGAACTCTTGATTGAATAATAACAATGCAATGGATAAAGTTTGGTCCTTTAAACCTCATCACCTCAAATAATTGTCAAGATCTTTACACATACACTTGCACATAAAACCATATATCTTCAAGTTTTAGGGTATTATTCCATTCCATATATGTCATGTCCCTTGACTTTAAGGGCAATGTGCCGTGTACCAAATGGCATGGACTTATTTAAACTAAGCACAACATGTGTGTTTAAGAAATCCCACGTTCAAGATTTTAGGTGCACAACATTGTTGATTAATTTTATGATTGAATTTCACATGCATGGATTAGTGCAAAAATTTGATTTTGGCTTGTGTTTCTCAATATAGTAAATCTAAAACGACCGTCTTGTTTCACTTGAGACGTATATCTGTGTTAATTGGCTACTTGTATTAGGAAGATATATCGATGTTAAGATCGAGCTTAATCAATGACAGCTGCGTTAATATGCTAGCTGAGCGACTAATAGATTGTCCGAGTATGTGTCTTAACTACATTCATTATGTACATATGGTAATATGGAGCATCATATTCACAAATACTCTCTGGTAAACACAAGCTATCTGTCATAAATGAGAATTTTTAAAGACATAGCAGAGAAAAATTTTCTTCCCACTCCGCCTTTTCTTCTTATTTTCTATTCCTCTTGCGATAAAGTGATAAACCATAATCAAAATGTTCATAGTTAAATCTGGTATTATAATTTTGGTCACAACAAATTAATCGTGAGCTTGACAAAAAGAAAAAAAGATTTTCTCACTTGTCAGTTGTACTCCTCAACTTTTACGTTTTCTAAGGTGTACCATTCTTTTATTGCAAAACAACTTTGATTGTCAAAAACTTTCGGCTACGAGTTCAAACGGTAAACATTCATTAAGTTTAAAAAAAAATTCACCAACGTCTAAACTCGTAGCCAGGAATTATAATCCGTCAAATTTTATTCGTTAAAATCACTTTGACCTTCAATTACTCTCGCGTGCCTACGAGTTTAGAAAGCGGTAACTTTATTTTTTTTATTTTTAACTCAAGGCTTATATAAGATAGTTGGTTTGAAAATTTAAAAATTACCGTTTTCTAAACTCATAGCCGGGAGTTATTGACCGTCAAAGTTTTTTTAAAAAAATAAATTAGAAAACGAAAAATTAAGGAAGACAAGTGAGAAAAATCTTTAAAACAATATGTATATCTATCTCTATCCCGTAGGCTTCTCTTACATAAAAAAAGATCACTCACAAAATTTCTTTCTAAATACGATTAATAACCACACTAGTATAATTTCCGCGCTACAGCGCGGTTTTTTCAGATAAAAATGTTAGAAACTTTGACTATTAACTTAATGCTATTTAATTCTATCTCAAAATGTGACTAAACAATAATTTATGTGAAAATTGTGCCCCAATACTTACAATAAAGATTTATGGTATAAAATTATTATTATTATTATTATTATTATTATTATTATTATTATTTTATTTTGGTAAAAATGGTATAAAATTAATTAGGGGGCAAATATTGTTCAATAATAAATATAGTAAATATAGATAGTAGGATCAATAAATTAGAAAGGAGATATTGTATTAGTCATATGTTCACTTAGAGGGAAAACATAGGCGGGAAAATTGGAGAATTGTTAATCTTTTAGTACATAGAAGGATTTTATAATCCGTTATGGCAAAATCTTATTTGTGACGGAAGGTATCCGTCACCAAGTAAGACTTACTGGTTATAAGTTATGACTATGATTTTAATTTTTACGGAGTTTAAATTATACCCGGTTTTAAACGAGAATTTGTGATCTCTCTCATTTAACCATGTGACAAACTGACAATCGACATGTATATAAAAGTCAGGTAATTCAGGTCTCACGTCATCTTGTGAACTCTTACACTAGTTTTACAAATTACTCCTACAACTAAGAACATTCCATTTCCAAAAGTGGCACCTGAAATCTAAAATTACCTTTTACTGAAAGTTACACTCACAAGTTACTCAACAACCCATACAATTCCAAAGTACAGTGCATGTGGCACCTGATAAATGAAATTACCTTTTAATGAAAGTTACAGTCAGAAGTTACTCCTTAGATCTTCAGTTGTCAGAAATCAACCTTGACTATTTACAATACAAAACACAGCTAGTGCAGTATTGCATCAGTACTCGGTAGTGCAGTTTCTGAGTAATGTACTAGGTTCACATGTTACCAGCCTACCAGGTACACTATCATCTCTAGTTTTTTTACCATTGTGAGACGATTATACGCATACAAAATACTCGTATATTGTGTTATTATCGAATGAGTAATGCAACATACGTGATTCGATTAGTTGTAAAAAAAAAAATGAACTGATGATAACGCACCCGAACAAACCCAATGCGACTTGGCCATACCCGAAAATACTCCGTATGAGATACATGCACTGTTTGATTCATGTTGACCTCGCAAGCCACATTTAAAGGCTTTTTATTGCAAAGTCTTGCTTGGCTATCGAGTTATCAGCTCAATTACAATTCGTTTCAGTATGAAACTGTCTGACAACTTTAATAACATTCAATAATTATCGTACAAGACCGTGTTATAGTGTGGGACAGTCCTTTTATCTATAAGAAAACACTCAGCTCGCTAGAACAGTCACGTACCTTACTCTCCAAAAAAAATAGGTTGGTAATGTTAAAAATCTGTTGGTAAATCTAATTACCGACAGATTTTTTTAATCTTTCAACCAATAAAAAGTCGGTAAATTTATTTATCGGCTGAGATGTTAGTCGGCAAATTACCGACCGACGTATGCAGTCGGTAAATTATAGGTCCGGTCAGTAACCTGGCTTGACTAGTCAACAGACGTAGAACTGTCAATCGGTAATTACTAATTGCCAAACTAGTCGTTCTTATTGATAGTAAGTAATAAATGTGGGTAACAAATAAACGATCCATCTCACACAATATACGACAGTCTTATTCTATAATTTGTGTTACAAAAATCGATTCAAAGAATGTGTTTATTTTCATATCAAATAGAGTAGTAAGTATGAAAACTGTAATATAATCTAGAAAAGAATTTGTATGGAGTTCAAAAAATAACAAATCAGAACAAATTAAAACAATAAAAAAATTAAAAATAAAAGAAAATCAGCACTCTGAGATAGTTGTGACATGACTCTCATCCTCTTCAGAAGGAGAGAACAAGTCATTGCAAACCTCTCCATAAAACCTACTAACCAAGTCAACAAAGATTGGACTTTTAAGGTTCCTCCAACAATACAGAAGTTCTTCAACATCCATCAAGTCCGTCAATTTTCCGTCATCGATGATCATCTCGATCATATCGCCTACAAAACTCTTACACGGATCCTCGACTTCCTCGAGATCATCGGAGCTATTATCCTTCTTACTCTCGTCGGTACTAGGCCTCACATTAGCCACATAGGCCGGTGTCGTGGGTGACGGGAATGGCTCCTTACCGATCCCTCCTTCGGATATGCCTACACTTGTAACATCTGCCATATTGACTTGCTCGCTAGTATCCGTGTCCACCTCTTTAGGCAGCTTTCTTAGCGAGAACAGAACGGTTAACAGCTCGGCAATGCGGACTTTTGGGACGGGTTTTCCAACAGGTTTTGTGCGCCTCTTGGGACGGTAATTGAGGCTTTTTTGGACTTTAGATGAGATAGCAGGGCGACGTTTTCTAAGCCTGACTCTAGACTTGGGTCGACACTGAGGGAAACTCAGAGATTTAAGGGAGAAGGGTTTTCGAAACCTGACTACTCTGGTTCTAATACCACGAGGACGGCTACGACGTTTAGGAAGATGGAATTTATGCTTGAATGAAGTGAGGAATTTACCACAAGGATCAATCACCTTGTCTTTGAAGGAAAACAATGCTTTCATTTTCGACAACGATGATTACGGTGGAAGTTGGCTAAAGGGAAAAGAGAGATGTGGGGATGATTATAATGAAAAGGGTAGGTAGTAATACTGGTGCACACGTCTGACAAGTCTTAAGGAAAGTGGGAACCCATGAAATGAAAATGAGATACTACTGTTACTATCAGCTTACCAGACTTCTAATCATTTTGATTACTAAATTACTAAAAGATCCTACTTGTATACCAACCGGCAACCACCGTAATTTAAAACAACATCAGCAAACGCCTCCAAGTGCCTCCAAGGCTCTCGTCTATGCTACAATAGAGTAAGACAGGTTCGATGGACACTACTTTACCCATGTACTGAGAATTAAAAGAGACGGTGTTTGGATAGCCCAAAACAGAAAAATGCATTGGTCAGCTGTTACTTCACGATATAAAAAACACAAACAAATAGTAAATGTAAATCATTGTGTTTTATTCCATCGAATTTCAAATCCAATAAAAGTGAGTATTTTTTTCCATAAGAATAAGAATGGAAAATATGTAAATAACCATTTTGCATTTTAAAGCAATGTTTTACAAAATTGCAAGATAATTCTAGCTAACGGGCCACTAAAACTCAAACTTGACTTCGTCAAAAATTACATGGAATAATACAGACTGTAAAACTGATGAGAGAGTGCAATAATGCAAACATTAGTCTCATCTCCCTTAGAAAAAAAAAATCATATCTTCATGAGAAGAATGGTGTTTGCAAAAGCAGAACCTCAAGGACAATACTCGCACAACGATTAAAGCTATGTGTTCCTTCCTCATGTTATTGAATGTCATATTTGACAATAAAATATTAACTACTGATGCATCCAAAAAGATAATTTACCAGCCTATAGGAAGCAGTTGGATAATCCTCTTGTACATCCATGTTCGGAAGTAAAATGACGGTAATGGTCCTACCCAAGCCGCTGCAATTTGCACTATGCTCTTGTATATCTGTGACTGGAAGTGGAGAAAACTAGTGGGGCTTTGGTTTATGGCCGTCCACAGCAAAATTTCTAGTAGCAACTGGGAGAGCTAAGCGAATTCCATCAATATCAGGCGTTGCTACAAATTGGCAACCCAGACGAGACCTACAATGCAATGATTTAAGCCTAGTACCCAGGATGAGTGGTGACGGTTTAGTGGACAAGAAGAAAGTAGAGAAACTTACGTTTCTGTAAGCCCGAAGGCTAGGTCCAACATATCATTTTCTTCATCAGATGGTTCTGGTAGTCTGTTGTAGAACTCCGTATTCTATATAAAAGAACGTGTGGGTCATGTTTTGAAAAAAAAGGGCACCGAAGTTTTCATGAGTAGCTGAGTACTAGAGACAAGACAAAGACAACAACGACAACGACAAGCAATCTGCAATCGCTTGCAGTACTGACGTATCGAACACAGAAACTTATATGAGGCGATCTTACATGTGAGCCCGACCCATTAACCTTATAATTATATATGGAGTATATCAAGATTTGGGTTGGTCTCACTGTGAGACTGTCTCATACGAGACTCATTGTATTTAGAGTGGCTTACCATGACGATAACATGACATGTAGAGCATGCACAAGATCCCTCACATGCTCCTGAAATTGGGGGAAAAAAAACTTTACTTTTGGATGAACTTGGGGAAGTGTTTATTGGTAAGCTAAGTGATTACAAACAACAAGAAGCCTCACTCCTAAAACGATTTGAGGCAGCAAACATGAACCATGGGGAGAATGATGATATTTAAGGAAATTGTTATGCAGATACCAAACAACATAATTCGCTGAAAAGGGCCAAACTATACTCATGGAAGATATAGGAAGTGCTTACGAAAAAAACGTCTACGAAGGACCTTTTTCGTCTAAGGACAGGGCAACAGACATGAAATTAAGCACGCCCAATGCCCCAATGTATAATGTTTACCTTCAAGCTCAATACCATTTGAATGTGCAGCTTCTAACATGCTTGTACCAACAGGAACCTCAACATGTTTCTCCGATCCATCTGTTTCGACAAATGTCACATTTATCCTGCAGAAATGTAAGCAGGATTAGAGGTAAGTTATAAGAAAAACACTGCATAACATTACAGCAGGTGCCTTCCTTTCAAAATTCAAACCATAAGGGGAACAATAAGAGAATTTACACTTACGTTTTCTTGTCTTCATTTTCACCATTGCATGAATCAGTGGCAGCCGCAGTACAAAGATATTGATGCATCTGAATGAAAAACACAAAAAATACTTAAGAACGGAACACAATCCAACAACACATAAACCAGCACTGAGGCGGAGAATAACTTTTTGAGTCCACCCCTCCAAGATCAACCCAGAACACTAGAGCATTCAGCAGTCACTCACTAAATGCTACGCAGTATGTAGCAGACCAGTGAGTGGTGACTCAAGCCCTATAACTTGTACTAGACAACACTAAGGAAACAAAAAAAAGATGACCAACCCGCCTTTAACTCAACCTGAAAATGACCCAACTATACAATTCAAACTGAAGACAAAACAAAGATTATGACCTGAATAGGGCGTAAAAAGGACTGTACTCCCCTGCAAGCACATGCATGCAAATATGAGCTTCTAGGAGTATATGCTGCTTGCCCTAGGGCCCCTGGGGGAAGAAAAAAGATTGGTAATAAGAATTTTGTTCATTCTCATTATTATGTCAACTTTTAAACGAGGTACGGTGATCCATAAAGCATACAACTCATAAAACAATACTCATTAGTCATTTGACAATGAATACGATAGTTGCCTATAAGTCCTTTACATTCGAAATTGCATTGAACACTTTTACAGTTTCACCTACTGCACCTAGCAGAATAATAAAAACTCTTAAAATAAATATACCACGAGACTCTAGTATGCATTACAAGAAACAGTAGAATATGCCCTTGATGAATGTGCATTGTGCAGTATAGAAGTGGTTGGTAGGATAACGAAGTCTAAATTAGTTTGGTGGTGGGCGTTTAAGCCTTTAAGGTATAATTTCTTTTGCCAAGACCCATGCTATTTGTACTAGGAGACCAAGGTCAGGCACAGGATTTTGACCAGAGGATTTTGTAGTTGACTAATAAAAGGCTGACTAAAAATCACACTAAAGTCCAAGTGCTATAATGCATCAAGCAACGTACGAAGTACTTGGCAGTTGATACTGCATTTGAAAGCCTCAAAGAAGCTATGCAACACAGCAATATATGATAGTCCCACCATTACACAAACTTAACCCTGAAACCATAGACAGGCTACTGCCTCTAACGTTCTACTCTCCAGGTGACTCTTAGATTTCATAAAATTCTGCTTTTCACTGTGCATTTTGCGAAGTCAACCCCACGTGCCAGACCTCATTAGTGCACATAATCATTAAGCCACTCAATGGTGAACTGAAGCTAGCATCAAATTTCTATAATCATACTCTACTAATTTTAATTCCTTTTGCACCATCATATGCACTGGTTGACAGAGAAAATAACAAGAAACTTCCATACTGAAGTGCCTAACCTTTACCAAGAACAATCTCCAAATCGAAACACCAACTTGCGGCTCAACCATGTACTCATCCTTCAACAAGTACCTCCCATTTCCATCTTAGCAAAAGAAATTATACCTTAACCGCCCACCACCCACTTCTAAACTGAACATACATCAAGGGCTGCTTCTACCGAAACTGATTGATACACATATCAAAGAGCTTTGGCAACACATTCTTCATATTGTAACTTCAAGATATTTACCAGTTACCCAGTGGCTGAACTAAGGAGGGGCTAGCAGCTGTTAGAAAATGTAAAATTTCCGATATTTTTTTCCTCAGGGTTTTGTTTGCCTCCTAATTAAAAATCCTGATTCCGCTACTGCAGCTACCCAAACTAAACTCAAAATGACTCCATAAACAGAACAAAACAAAACGTAATTACCAATTATTACATCATGATAAACTGAAATAACTAAAAATTAATCAAAGAACATATCAAAAAATGGGGATTTGAGCAAACAAAAACTAACCTTGAGTTAATTTCTTGATTGCCTGAGCTCCAAGACTAGAAATTCGTGAAACCCACATAATTTTGGAGAACTACAACTGACCCCAACAATCTGAAAGCAAAATTAAACAAAACCTAATTAAAAAACCCTAATTTCAATCAATTCAATAGAAAATATCAACAATTGAAGTGAAATTTTTGGCATAGAACAAATAAATGACATGAAATCTGAAATGGGCAGCTAAAAATACACAATAAGATAAAATCT
>JAOWBH010169061.1:0-10735 GCA_028566215.1 Silene coronaria
GTGTATTATGTGGTCCAAATTTATTTCTTTTATTTTGGTGTCCAAATGAAAGGGAACCAACACTTAGACTAGGAGGGAGTACAAATTAAAAATAACAATTTTAAAATGTAGTAGAAATTAATGTTTGAAGAAAAGCAAACCAAATTTCTAGATTCTTGGTTGTTCTTCATCTTGATTTGATTAATTGTGCATTATTATGTGAAAGGGGAAGTGGAGTTCAAACCTACGACATTGAGCAATCAAAATTCATCCAACATAGGAAAAAAATTGAAGGGAAAACCCTTTACTTCATTCCTACCATTTAGGTGTCATCCTAAAACCAATTGGTGATAGGAAGAGTTGGCCCTTGGTTTATAAAGTAGTGAACTCACTCATTTTACCAATATGGGACACTCACATGTAGTTAAACCACAAATAGGAGCTCTTAACATCCACAATTTTGTTGACCTCTGCCTAAGGAATTCTATATCATGAAACCTAGCAACCCAGAAGGCGGCCACAAAAGCATAAAGCTGTTCACCATCGAGACCCATATCCGCGTAAATTTTCTAGATCCATATCCGGTCCATAACCATTGGGTCCATAAAAATGAGATCTATATCTGACCCATTAGAGTCCAGTCCAGCCAATCTGAGTAGGGTCTTGGATCCATTGTCATCCCTAGATTGCCCACAACTCGTATTCATTCAGAATTCGATCCTCGGTTAGATTAGATCGGGGGCAAACACCCTTGAATAATTTACATTTCATTTCCTTCCCGATGCAATAAGCATTTGATTAAAACATAGAAACCATTTTTTATTTCGCATAACTCTAAATTAATTGTCCATGCGTTTATGGTTTTAGTGACATTATAGTTATATTTAGATTGTGTTTATCCATATATATTATGTTTTGTCGACTATCCAACCAAAGCTAAAAAAACAATGCTTCAAGTAGTCATGTGACTCCACCCCTCTTGATTTACTCTTTCTTTGTCAGCTTTGCGTCGACTCTTGACATTCGTGGAAGTGTGTAATAATCATCATGGGGTGTGCATCCAAAAATTCTCTTTGTGTCTTGTTCAACACGTGAAATTTTGTGTACATCTTACCTCGTTACCTTACCATTGGCAGGAGCCTTTGAGGCATTGGGTAATGTTGTAATTGTTGCATAAGTCATTTTCCATACTTTTATTAACCTGACTTCACACCTCTTGAGCTTTAAGGTTACAACATGAAGAGGACTTATTGCTACTTTTATTATTTCAAATTGTCCGTGTTTATTTTAATTTTAATTTTTTTTATTGTTGGCTCATAAACGTTGCCTGTTTTTACAGGGTTTACGAACTTCTTCATGTGCTAGAATTCAGTAGTTCTCGCAAAAGAATGTCTGTACTTGTTCGCAATGAAGAAGATAAGCTTTTTCTCCTTAGCAAAGGCGCAGACAGGTTAGGGATCACATACCACTCTATTTCTTGGTGTAGAAATGGTAGTAGGTTTTATTTGCTAGGGGTATCTTAGCATATTTCATGCTTTCAGCGTCATGTTCGAAAGACTTTCTGAAAAAGGGCGGACATTTGAAGATGAGACCATGGTTCACGTTAAGAAGTATGCAGAGGCAGGTTTAAGAACCTTGATTCTTGCATTTCGTGAGCTTAACGAGAATGAGTATAGGAAGTGGGAAGAGGAGTTTTTGAAGGCGAAAACTTCGGTGAGTGCAGACCGGGATGCTCTGGTGGAGGCAGCTGCTGAAAAAATTGAAAAGGAGTTGATCCTTCTGGGTGCTACTGCTGTAGAGGATAAACTGCAAAAAGGGGTATATGAGTAAACTGTATCTTTCCAATTTGATATTACACGCCAAATCAGTGTTGACATGGTTCGGGGTTCAATTCGGTTCCAAAATGGATTCAAGTACATAAAACACTATTGGGTCAAAAAAATAATGCATTCTGTTGACCTTGTTAGCTAACGAACTCTGGCCAACCGAGCCCCGAACCATGAAACTGTGCTTCAAATCCTTACGTTGTTGCTTTGAGGTATAGAAGTCCGTAATTAAGAGGTGATAACTCATAAGTAGTTCAGTTTCATTTGTTGTTCCTAATAAAAAGTGGTTAGAGTTGTATGATGCATATACAACAAAAACTTGGGAACTTGAGGCCTCCTCTCCTGTGAGAAAAGAGCCACATCCATTCTATGTATCTCCAGAGGTTCACTCCAAAATATACTAAAACTGTCATCCCCTGTAAAGTCTGTGTTTTGATCCCCTGCTGCCACCATTCCAACAAAATATGAGAAAAATTACAAGATATTTCTCTAAAGTCTTGTGCCTTGCTGGTCACAGGTTCCAGAGTGCATTGACAAGCTTGCTCAGGCAGGTATCAGGCTGTGGGTTCTAACAGGAGATAAGATGGAAACAGCCATTAATATTGGGTATGATGGCAGTATCTCTATTGTGTTTTCTCTATCCGCCATCTTTTATGTTATATCAGTCTTTTTTGTTATCAACATGAAATCTTGCAGGTATGCTTGTAGCCTGTTGAGGCAAGGGATGAAGCAGATTGTGATCTCGCTAGATGCTTCGGAAATTGTTGCACTGGAAAAACATGGAGACAAGGAGGCCATTGCAAAGGTATGTAGTCTGTATCTCGATTCTCAAATTATAGGCCAAAACTCCGTGATAAAATGTTAACAGAATTGATTTCATCTCAGGCTTCTTTGGAGAGCGTTAGAAAGCAAGTAAGTGATGGCAATACTCAGATTAGTTCAGCCAGAGGAGCGTCAGTTGAATTTGGTTTGATAATTGATGGAAAATCTCTTGCTTTTGCCCTGAACAAGAGTTTGGAAAAATCATTTCTGGATCTGGCAACTAGCTGTGACTCTGTTATATGCTGTCGTTCATCACCTAAACAGAAAGCTCTTGTAAGTTCCTTCTCTTGAGGAGTACATTAAGCTCCTTCAAGGTTCGAGTGAACTGGCGACTGCAGTTCTTTCAAAGTAGTTTGATTTAAGCGAGATGGTGTGCAGGTGACAAGATTGGTGAAAACGGGAACAGGGAAAATAACTCTAGCCATTGGTGATGGGGCAAATGATGTTGGTATGATTCAAGAGGCAAACATTGGAATAGGAATTAGCGGCGTTGAAGGGATGCAGGTGACGTTTGTTACTTTGTTACCCTTTATTATGCTTGCTGAAGTGAAATATCCTCCATTAAAACGGTTTTGACTTATTATTTAACAGAAGATCTTTGAGTAAAACGGTGAAACTTCTATCATGATATTCCTGGTAACAAATGCTTTTTCATCATTGTAATCCGCAATGTTTGAGAGCTTTCGTAAGAGAGAAGTTAGTGTCTTGAAAAGTGAGGAGGATATATATATATATGGAATCAGGATCATGTACGATGTTAACATTCCATACTAAACTACGAACTAAACAGACCGTCCATTGAAGAAATCAACGACTCATATTAAACTCCCTATACTTCAGTCAAACCCTCCCCCCAGTTACTACCCACTCTCCCTGCCATCCTCATCCACAACATCAGCCACCAGGCCAACCACCCCAACACGCCGATCTGCCATCGCCGGACGCTTAACACGACCTCGTCGGCATCGGCTGACTGTTGTCCTGCTCTCTTAACCTAACTTCCAATTTACTCTCATCCCCACTCTCCTCACTTGCGGCACCGTTGGCGAGCAACGATTCCCTTAGCCAACCTCTGGCGACCACCCCAGATGCCTCCTCTCCTCTGATGACCAACTTGACACTAACTGTGTTTCGACCAACTTTGTCTTTTTTAGATCGCTAGCCATGCAAGATGTATTTGGTGAATGGGTCGAATGAGGTGAATCTGGTGGGTTCTACGGTTGTGCGCTATTTTTGAGGTTTTTGTGGTGGATGGTTGTGGTGGGTGTTCGAGTGGTAGGCCCGTAGGGATGGGTTGTGGTCGAGCTTATGTGGGGCTTTGGGATAGTGAGTCTGGGGTTAGCTGGGGTCTTCGGTGGGGGCTTGCGTGTGGCAGGTCTGGGGTTGGGACGTTGGGTG
Organism: Silene coronaria; assembly: GCA_028566215.1. Classification (NCBI taxonomy): domain Eukaryota; kingdom Viridiplantae; phylum Streptophyta; class Magnoliopsida; order Caryophyllales; family Caryophyllaceae; genus Silene; species Silene coronaria. The sequence continues at coordinate 4,026 of JAOWBH010169061.1, forward strand.
CTGAGTGTATTGTTAGTGAGGGGTGGGGGGTTGACGGTGATGAGGTGCTCGTTTTGTGAGTGGTTGTCTTTGGGAGTGGTGATAATGTGCTGGTTGTAGGATTAGTGATGGTTCCTGTGGGAATGATGGGCTGGTGGTGGTATGTCGGCGGTGGTGGTAGTGGTACACTGTTAGTTGTTGGTGGTGGCGGTGAGCATGGAAGATCATGGTTTGGGGGTGGATACACAAAATAGCATCCCAGATACACATAATATTACTCTATATACACAAATTAATTTGTGTATTTGGAGTACTGATATGTGTATTAATGTGTATATGAGAAGTTCGTACGATTCGTCACCGTAAGTCAGTTACATATGATACAAAAAGATTTACATTTACAATTAAATATTTTCACAAATATACATTTTAGACAAAAGTTAGTAATATCTAAATGCAAAAGGATACGAGTTACTTTTTCACATACGGAATTTACTTTTCCACATTCACTTTCTCATTAATTTTCCATCTTCTACCCTTCTTACCAAGCTTATTTCAATTTTTTTTTCCCTAAAATCTAATCTATTTGCTCCAAAAACTTAATCCTCAAATTGATGAAAGGTAGCATGAGCTATTCATGTCGGGCATAGTTTTTGCGGTGATATATGCGCATCAGTTCTTTGTGGTGATTAGGATAATTGAGTCAGCCCCTTTTGAGTTTAATTGAAACATATGTTTGTGTCGGTGTTAATCTCTTGTTGATTTATTTGTGAACTTTCAACGAACATCTTTACTAGGTTGGAGGAATAATTAGTGGAAAATCACGTCTTGGTGCATTGAAGAATTAGTGTGTCTTGTCTTTTGTTATCATGAAAGTTTGGCTCAAGCGCTCGGAGTTTTCTACTTAATTTGGCGAGGGTGGTAGTGGTGATTGGCCGGTGGGAGGGTAAGCCGATGGGCGGGGGTGGGGAGAGAAGAGGTGTGTAATTGGTTTTGTGGGAGGAAATGAGAAAAAATGACAAGTGTAAAATCGTAAAATACGTATGTAAAAGAGTAAAATTTGTATATGAAAAAGTACAACCCAAAGATATGGTCAACGTGTGACCTAAGAAACCTTGTAATGTCAAATGGGAAGAGGGTGTAATTACAGACAGAGGTGGAAATATATTTATTTGTCACTCATTTTATGCCATAATTACTTTTTTGATAATGGATAGTATAATGACGGAATAGTGGTGAATACAAATTTAGTTGGAAATATCCAAAATGGAATGAATTGAATGGTTGCCATTGAAAATCTTTCACTTAACTTCATATGTTTAGTTACCAGTCTTACCACTCGTTACCAACTCTTTCATCAATTTTACTATGACTTGGTTACGAGTGTTAGTTACATATCCAAGAGTCTGACTCGGCATGACTAACATTTTTTACATAGGACCCTGTCTTAAAATGAGAATAAAAGTACATGACACTTCTTCAAAACAAAAATACACTTCCGAGACTTGAATTATTTCACTTTTTAAGTATAGTGAAAAAAAGTCTTACAGACAAGACTAGTAACCATTTTATGCACGTCCTCTTCTTTTGTGGTGCGCGCCCCATTAGTTAAGCTTTCCTAGGAGAAGTAGCGAACTAATAGGTGTCAAAAGTGTCGGGTATGGAATCCATTACTCATATCCTAAAAGTGAAGAGTTGAAGTAACATAGCCGCTCATCATTGGCGTTAATTTCATGAATTGTGACTATTTACTCAAACTCTGTTATGGATATTGACATGGATGTGGTCCAATTGACGGAATCTTCATATCTCAAATTTTAGACATGGTGACTCTCTCTCGTTAAATGAGGATACAACTATAAGTACAGGGACACATTCAAAATATAAATTTTAATTTACATGAGATATTTAGTGTTTTTAATGTCAAATGTAGAGATTTTGAGACACAATACTAGATACTGTAAAAAATATGCTCCGTATACCCGCCTCTCCTACGTATTGGGTAAGGATCCCATACCCATTTGCTTGATTGGTATGCCAAACACGGTTATTGTCCCAAAACTGAGGAATCAAAGTCACATATTCACTGCAGGCTGCTATGTCAAGTGATTTCACTATTGCTCAGTTTTGCTTTCTGGAACGTTTGTTGCTTCTGCATGGGCACTGGTGTTATAGGCGTATATCAATGATGGTAAATTAACTCACTTTTTTGTTTTTCCTTATTTTTTTATCTCGTGTATGAACTTATTTACTCTGTACTTCACTTATCTTTTTGGTTGCGTTTAGAAGGCAAAGAAACTCCTGGGTATATTTTGAGGGGAGGGTTATGATAGGAAGGTTCCAGCTTTCAGGATTTCAACCGAGATGGTGTAGTTTGACATTTTGAAGGTTGTTTTTAATGATTTTATCCTTTTACATGCAGATATGCTACTTTTTCTACAAGAACATAACATTTGGGTTAACTCTTTTTTGGTTCGAAACGCATTCTGCCTTCTCCGCTCAGCCTGCTTATAATGATTGGTACATGTCAACGTATAATGTCTTCTTCACTTCACTTCCAGTTATTGCACTTGGTGTATTCGATCAGGATGTTTCTGCACGACATTGCCTTCAGGTACAGTTTTATGAACAACCTCGTTGAAGCACATGACTTGTAAATGTGTCAAACTCTGGGGTGTTTTTGGATAGGAGAATTTGGAGGGAAAGGGAGGGATGTGATTTCCTTTGTTTGCTTATCTAAATTGATGTGCAGGGATTTGGAGGTATCTTATTTGGATCCTTCCATTTCCCTCTTACAAGGCAAGTTAAAATCTCTCGAACAAATGAGGGATTTGGAGGAAAAACTCTCCCCTTCCTTTTCGTCCTTCCCCTTCCATTTTTATATACAAACAAGCCCTTAAACTCCCGTCCTGTGTTACTCAGTCTTCGGTATGAGCAATGGCAGATGTACATACATAGCCCGCGGGTCCCCGTGATGCCAATAACTAATTTTCTTTTTGTGTATCTTGTCCATTTTGGCTTTTTATGTAAAAATAGCTCATGCGTCTTTATTAGACCCCCGAAAGAAAATTTTCTGGAACCGCCACTGCGTACAAGCCATAGTACCTATCTAAGGGTCGGACTTGCCATGCCTCAAATTAAGGGACACAAGGAACCTTGTTATATGGGTAAAAAAAAAATATGTCTTTTGAGTCTTTAAAGTGAAATTGAGAGATGAATGAGAGATACTTTGTCAAAAAGCATGCTATATGCTTTAAATACCATCTCGTCCTCTATTTTTGTCACCCAAGCCTCCATTTCTATCTACCTTAGGAGAAGATTCAGGTCAGTAAGATTGTGTCAGATGGTATTGACCCCAAGACAATTGAGTCGAAGTAACATTGTTCTCATCTGACTTTATAATGATATTGCAGCAACCTTTCTTGTACAAAGAGGGTCTCCAAAACATCCTTTTTAGTTGGCCCCGGATACTTGGCTGGATGTTTAATGGTTTCATGGGCTCCATTATCATCTTTTTTTTCACCACGACTGCCCTGTGGAACCAAGCTTACCGCCATGATGGCCAAGTGGGCGACTTCTCGTTATTTGCAGCAACCATGTACAGTTGTGTTGTTTGGTCCGTGAACTCTCAAATGGCGCTCGCAATCAACTATTTCACCTGGATACAACATGTCGTTATTTGGGGTAGCATCGCTTTTTGGTACATATTCCTGATAATTTATGGGCATTTCCCTCCGACATTCTCGAAGACAGCTTATCACGTACTAGAAGAGGCCTGCGCTCCTAGTCCGATATATTGGTTGGTTATTTTCTTGGTTGTCGTGACCACTCTTCTTCCTTATCTCACTTTCAGAGCTTTTCAAATACGATTTTGGCCAATGCCTCACGATATTATCCAACTCGAAGGCAATCAAGATACAAATGGCGATGTTACTAGTTTGCTACTTGCAAGGGCAGAGGATGGACCGGATAGCCGGGATCAGAGATTGAGGCATTAATATTTAGAACCCTATTTGGAACTAAATAGGGAGTAGAGAGATAGAGGAAGTATATACTAAAAACTTTTGTTCTTATGGTGTAGAGCGAACTGAGACAGTAATATACAGCTAACTCCTGTATATAGTCTAATTCAGTTTCTGAAATTTTAATTCTGCTTGGTGTTGCCGTGCAAGTTTGAGATTCTGATTAATTCATGCTTATTCCAACTTTTGGTTTTTGAGTTACTCTCCCGCGCAATTAATATGCACGCATACACAACATTTTAGTGTTTATTATAAAATTATACTAGTTTTAACAATTCCATTTTGTGTTTTACTCAATTTAGGACATTATTTCGTGTAAAAAAAAAATCTTCTACTTATAACATAGAGGCAAAACTTGTTCCTGATGTATCACCAAAAAATGAATAATCTTATAAAAAACAATAGATTACAGCAAACCCGAAGGCATAGCAATAACTTGGCTTCCTTGGATCTAAATTAAAAGCAGCTATGAAATTTAAAGTACACACGAAATAAATTGATTAAAAATCATAGACTCAAATCGACAAATACTAAAAATTGGTACACTCAGCTTAATGGATAATCTATAGTGCAGAGTTCAGACTCGAGAGAAATATATATGGCAGCAATCTTGCTCGAGTAGAGTACTATCCTCAGGTGTTATAATCTTGTGACAGTCTTCTTCATAAACTTGCCTTGTAAAATCTGCAAACAAAGTTAAAAGGCCGTAAAGATAATTCGACTATTCGACTGCACTCTGCTTCATGTAAGCAAATTACTTGTAATCATTGAAGTTTATCGGTGTACTTTTGTTAAGTCCTTTAATAAATTTAATACTAAGGTCTTGTTTGGGAAGAGGAAGGGAAAGGGAGGACAAAAGGGTATAAGTTCTTTTATTTTGTTAGCAATATGGTTCAAAAGGAAGATAACCGAGTAATACATTTTCCTCATTAAAGAGAGATTAAAATCTTCATAAAGGGATACAAATAGTCACATGTGTTATACAACGTCCGGTCCGTTCCATCTTTAAATACTATCAAAACAAAAACCTAAGGTACACAATGCACTTTGTTACACTCGACTCATTTATAGGCCGCTATAGTCAACCTTTTGCTATAAGAGCATCTCCAATGGTAAGCAATAAGGGTACTAGCTTAACTTTTCACATCACCTTTTCAAGCTACAACATTTTTAAGTTACAAACTACTCCAATGGTAAGGTTGTAGTGTGTGTGATTTTAATTAGTAGAGTTTTTATTGTGGGTCCATTTAAGCTACTAGCTCCATGGAGTTACAAGCTCAATTTAAGCTAGTCCATGTGAAGTGATTTAATGGTTAAGTAAGTAGCTTGAATTTTTTTTTTTTATTTGCAAGCAAGTCCTTTTTGTTAATCATTGGAGATGCTCTAACTTTCCATTCACATATGCATATAAAACAAACCTTTTTAATTTCCTTATGCATTTTGCTTTTATCTTTTTCATGTAATATGAGCATATTTAACCCGCTTAAGACACATCTTAATGAGAATTTACGAGTTGGATCAGTGGGAGAGCGCTCGGATGCGAGTTGGATCGCGGAGTCTCACTTAGCTTAGTTGTTTAGTTGTTTAATGAGTTGTATTTACTTTCAGTTTTCGCTGTAATAACTTGTAATTATCTATATAATGTTTCATTATCGTTTCGATGATGCTTACTACCTCGGGCAACCGAGATGGTAATGCCACACCTTGCCAAGGAAGGTATTGCTGAAGGCTCCTCGGTAGGGTGGGGTGTTACATAATCAATGAGAGCCCCGCGTATAAATGATGGAGGCTAGGGTTTTAGAGAGAGAATGAGATTATTCATTATAAAATGCTTTCTAATATAACACTAACACTTTTGTGAAAGGAGTTTTTATTAAATAAGAAAATAAAGGATAATGGTTTATAATATATGTATAGAACTAGTACAGGTGCTCGGACCTTCCCGGGTTACCTCTACTTGCTTTTAAAATTAATTTATCATTAATATATTTTTCTATGACATATTTTAAAATTATGATGAAATAAATTATAAGACAAATTTACATTCCTGCTATTAATATTTTACTGTTATTAATGTAACAGTAGTGATAACATTGCACTGGCTACTCCCCCGTAATTGTTATTTTCTCTACTCCCGCCATAATTATTGTTACTTTTACTACTGCCGTATTAATATTGATAATTTCACTACTCTCGTTGTTACTTTTATTACAGTCACTACCCCGCTGCTAATATTGTTACTTTGACTACTTAAATGGGTGATTACTATCATAACTATATCCAATATTATTACAATTATTTTCTCCACTAACGGAATTACTTTTTCTACTTAGGCATACAATTTTAAGAGGGTTATATATTTATATAAAAATAGTACATATATGCATTAAATCAAATCGAAATAATTATTGAATATTATATATTTTGGAATCTAGCTTAATTTATTTACCTTTTCATAGTTTCCAAAATATAACCTATTATATTATATTTGTGTATGTTAAATAAATGTTTATTTTAAGGAAAATCACTATATTTTGGTGTTCTCTAAATTTATACTTAAACTAAAACTATATAATATTTACATTGAAGTCCCTTGGTCAGGTCCATCACACAGCGCTATCGATTAAGAACTATATAGTATAATTTATTTGTATAGATTTATTTTATTACATTTAAATCCCTTGGTTTCTAATATATATATATATATAT
>JAOWBH010169072.1:0-10734 GCA_028566215.1 Silene coronaria
CAAATTTAATTAACAAGAAAATACATACTACAATAACTACATGGCCAATTGACCCTTATGCTAATTTACGTTAGTTGCAAATAAAATTTATAATTTAAATATAAAAACTAAAATATTACTTTATAACTTACCAACTATTAGATTTGTAATTTCAATTTGTTTAACAAAAATCAGATATTTATTGCTTTATTTTAAAATTTTATTTTTAAAGATAATAACTTTGAAAAGATATAATTAACTATTATAAAAAACTATCTTATATATTTGTTTTATAATAGAAAGTTTAATGAACATACCCGTGTAATTTGCACGGGTTTAAAACTAGTCTGGGTATAGAATCAGGAGGGCGGTGTCAATTCTAGAACAAAAAAGTAGAGGGAATTGAGCTTCTCCTAATATTAGGGAGGGTCGAGAAAGATTATTTACAAGATAAGGACGAAGTAGGGATTAATAATTTAAAATACATAAAATTGTGCGTGCTAGGCTTAAACTGTTTCAATTCCCATCCTTTGTAAGATCCTCTAGCATATATATGTCGGAAGTCAACACATGATTTGCTAAAAACTAGAAATTAAATCAGAACGACAGCAAGGACAAGTTGAATGTAAAGCCAACCATTCATCAATACAATCAAGGTGAAATAGGTGATCACAATCAGGCAACCATCTTAACATTTGATTATCCTTAAACTTTGATTGACATATGGCACAAACACTAACTCCTCTCCCCATCATCCTATGTGGCCTTCTTTTCGAGTATGCGAATGACGGAAATGTCCTTAGCAAATCACGTTCAATTCCTCCACCATCGCTTGTGCCATCGTTGTACACTTGTATTTGCCCGGTATCAAGGTCTGTGACCGTCGACGACAAAGAGCTCGGGCTCCATGTGGGACTACTACTCCTTTCTATATTCGTATATTTTGGCGAAGAAGTGAAGTTGTTTAGAACTAATATAAGAACCAACACGGTGAAAAGAACACCGTAAGAAAATGCCATGACCATGGTTGTATTATTATTGTTATTATTATTAGGGTTATTGACGGATGTATGAAGCTTGGATGTATTATTTTTAGGGTTTAAAATGTTTATATTTGAGGTATGTGGCCATAGAAGAAGAGCAAGAATGGAGAAAATCATAAATGCATGACATGTGTGGTTGGTACAACAATCATTGTTACACATATTTAGCTTCTTAATTAATTTGGTAGGATTATTATGTAATTTTCAAGTGATTTTTTTTTTGTAGTTGTTGTGGTAGGTTAAAGAGACAATTGGAGAGACATGGTGTATTTAAACAGTTGACGACGTTTCCTTTGATATTTGATTGATTAACTTAGTTGCTAAGATCGATTCTTCTATTACTTGTTCAAATGTGTTAACGTACGTAATGGGATGACAAGAGCAGAATGTTTCAAACATTTTGAATAGTGAAGTTTAATCAAATCAAAGTAGTTTCCTTCAGATTTTATAGTAAGATGCAACTTAATATTACTACGAAGTACAAGTTTATAATACGAATTAAAAGATTAAAAGAAAACATAGTAATATTAACACCATAAGTACGTATATCCATGACAAATTGGTATATACTTGATACATGCTCACAACCTTTAGCTTATACTCCCTCCATTACAATTTTTAAACACTTTCACAAATAATACAAAGGGAAAATAAATATATGAGAATAAATAAATGAGAGTATGAGACAAAGAGAGTCTTGTTTGAAGAAAACCCATTTTAACAAATTTTATGTTGATATAGGGTGAATCTAACTAACACCCAACAACCAGAAAAAAACTTTTTGAATTGATTTGAATTATCCTTAGGCTATGTTTTACTTTTTTTTTTACTTTCGCAGTTCTTATAAATTCAGTTCAATTCAGATCAATTTAATTTAGTTATGTTCATTTCAGATCAGGTTGATTCACTTCAAATTAGTTTAGTTTAAGTGCATATTACTTTTTAGTTCAATTCAGATCCATTCAATTCAAGTTCATTCAGTCCAATTCAGTTTACCGAGTTACTTGAAATAATCGTCGAACCAAACTCCACGGCCATGGAAGCGTGGACTCGTCTTGCCGATCTTTTTCAGGATAATCAAAACTCGCGTGCTGTGACTCTAGAACAAGAGTTTTCACACATTGAGATGGCTGATTTTTCGTCCGTCTCCGCTTACTGCCAACGTCTCAAATCGTTGACCGATCAATTGAAAAACGTCGGCTCTCCCGTTTCTCAGAATCGGTTGGTTCTTCAATTGGTCTCGGGTTTGTCTCCAGCCTATCACCATGTCGGTACCATCATCCGACAAGCCAATCCTCTCCCTAATTTCTTCAAAGCTCGATCAATGCTTGGTCTTGAAGAAGTCGGCTTGGCAAAACAAGAAGCCACCGGGTCTGGTTCCTCGGCAGCACTGTTTTCTCGCAGCAATACCGACAGTGACAATGGCGGTAAGAGTTCAACGAATTCCTCTGCAAACAGTAAGGGTGGTCGAGGCAATGGGGGTAAGAAGAAAGGCAAAGGTAAAGACAATTCGGGTAATGGTAGTACTGGCAAGGGTCAAGGAAACTCCTCTGTTTCCGCACCTGCTGCTCCGTCACCGGCTGCTACCTCTACTCAGTGGCCCGGTGGTTACGGACCATGGCAATGGTCTCCATGGGCATACCCACCCTGCCCGTATCCATCTAACCCATGGATGGTACGGCCTGGTTTTACACCTCGTCCTCAACAGGGTATTTTGGGTCCGCGTCCGCAGCATAGTTACTCGGCTGATGCTTCTTCTCCGTCTCAGACCGACATAGAAGCAGCTATGTACACACTCAGACTCGCTCCACCTCCACCTGAGCCATGGGTCATGGATACTGGGGCTACATCACATATGACGGCTAATCAAGGTACACTTTCGTCTTTTATTAATAAGAGTTTTTCTAATGGTATACTTGTCGGAAACGGTCAGTCAATTCCAATTCATGGATACGGACACACAGCTCTTCCAAAGCCACATCCACCTCTAGTTTTGAAAAATGTTCTTTACGCTGCTAAACTAGTTAAGAATCTTATTTCCGTTCGTAAATTCACATCTGATAATAACGTCACTGTTGAATTTGATCCTTTTGGTTTTTGTGTCAAGGATTTACGGACGGGGACTCGAATACTGAGATGTGATAGTAAAGGTGACTTTTATCCACTTTCCAAGCCATCCGTGTCAGCCGCTCATCCTTCCGTGTTTGCAGCCTTAGCTCCGTCTGTTTGGCATAGCCGCCTCGGTCATCCGGGGGATCCTATTTTTTCTATTATTAAGCAAAATAAAACAATTGATTGTAATTCCAAACAATTCTTTTGTCCGTCTTGCCCGCTTGGGAAACATGTTAAACTACCTTTTGCTAAGTCCGTGTCGTATACTTATTTGCCTTTTGATATCATTCATTGTGACTTATGGACCTCACCTATATTATCGTCTTTAGGTCACAAATATTATTTGGTAATTTTGGATGATAACAGTAATTTTTTATGAACGTTCCCAATTGCTAAAAAGAATCAAGTTAGTTCCATATTAACCATTTTTCATAACTTTGTTCAAACTCAATTTGAGCGAAAAATAAAGTCGATTCAATGTGATAATGGTACTGAATTTATCAATGCCCTTTTTCGTGATTTTTGTGAGAAACACGGTTTGCAATTTCGCCTATCTTGCCCTCACACCTCGTCCCAAAATGGAAAGGCCGAGTGAAAAATACGTTCCATTAATAATGTTATTCGTACTTGTCTCATCCATGCCTCATTACCCCTTAATTTTTGGCATTATGCACTCGACACAGCTACTTACATGTCTAACATTCTCCCAAGCAAACCCATTGCTTATAATATTCCCCTCTCCGTGCTATATAATCGTTCCCCGACTTAAAGTCATCTCCGTGTCTTCGGTTGTCTTTGTTTTCCCTTATTTCCCTCCACTACCATAAACAAATTACAACCTAGATCATCCCCGTGTGTGTTTCTTGGCTATCCTAAAAATCACCGTGGTTACAAGTGTCTCGACATGTCTACTCGTAAAATTATTATCAGTCGCCATGTTATCTTTAATGAACAAATATTTCCGTTTGCTAATTCAAAGAAACTCGACACAAAATCATATGATTTTTTGGATTCTGGGCTCTCTCTCCCTATGTTATTCAACATGTGACCCAGCCCAATCTATCACACCCGGCCCCTCAAACCCAACGGACTGATCCTATCAGCCCACTTCTTAACTCCTCACAATCAGCTGACCCAACTCCCGCGGCCCAATCTCCAGACCCTGCCCGACCCCCTCCAAAACAGCTCACCCCACCATCTAAGCCCACTACCCGAGCTGATCACGGCATTTACAAGCCCAACCCCAAATACGTGAAACCGTCATCCCAGCCTCAAAATTTGGCCCATACAATAGCTCCGTCACCGATTCCAAAAAATCCCGTGTCCGCTATTCGTGACCCAAATTGGAAACTGGCCATGGATGACGAATATTCCGCTCTTATTAATAATAAGACGTGGGTGTTGGTTCCTCGTCCTGAAAATGCAAATGTTATTCGCTCTATGTGGATTTTTCGTCATAAATTTAATTCTGATGGTTCCTTTGAAAGGTATAAGGCTTGTCTTGTAGGTGATGGCAAGACTCAACGGGTTGGTGTCGATTGTGGGGAAACTTTTAGCCCGATGGTTAAACCCGCTACTATTCGGATGGTTCTTAGTATTGCTCTATCCCACTCTTGGACCGTCAATCAGCTTGACGTCAAGAATGCTTTTTTTACATGGTACACTTAATGAAACGGTTTATATGTATCAACCTCTTGGCTATCGTGACAAATCTCGCCCTGATCACGTTTGTCTTCTTAAGAAATCACTCTATGGTCTCAAACAGGCCCCTCGGGCTTGGTATAAACGGTTTGCAGATTTTATTGCTCTTAATGGATTCGGGCATAGTACAGTGGATCACTCCTTATTCATCTATCGCAACGGTAATGACATTGCTTTTTTATTACTTTACGTGGATGACATAATATTGACATGCTCTTCCGATGCTCTCCGGGCCACCATTATGCGCAACCTTAGTACTGAATTTGCTATGAAGGATCTTGGCCCCCTCCATTATTTTTTGGGTGTTTCCGTCAAGCAAACTTCTAAGGGTATGTTTTTATCTCAAACCAAGTATGCTAATGAGATCATTGATAGAGCGGGAATGTCTTCGTGTAAATCGGCCGCTACACCCGTTGATACTAAACCTAAATTAAGTGCCAATCAATCCGTCCCATTTTCGGACCCTACGCTCTATCGTAGTCTTGCCGGTGCTCTACAGTATCTCACATTTACTAGACCCGACATCTCCTACGCGGTTCAACAATGTTGCCTATTCATGCACAACCCCATGACCGAGCACATGGCCGCCCTCAAACGGATAATCCGTTATGTCCAGGGCACTGCTGACCGTGGTTTGTGGCTATACAAATCAGCTCCTACACTCCTCCGAGCTTACACGGACGCGGATTGGGGCGGGTGTCCCGACACGAGACGCTCAACTTCTGGTTATTGTGTATTTTTAGGGGATAACTTGATCTCATGGGCTTCCAAACGACAACCTACACTATCTCGCTCTAGTGCCGAATCCGAGTACCGTGGGGTAGCTAATGTCGTTGCAGAATCTTGTTGGCTCCGAAACTTACTCGTGGAACTACATGTTCCTATGCCTAAAGCTACACTAGTGTACTGTGATAACGTCAGTGCCATTTATCTATCGGAAAACCCAGTCCAACACCAACGCACTAAGCATATTGAAATGGATATTCATTTTGTCCGGGAAAAAGTTGAACGTGGTGAAGTTCGGGTTCGTCATATAGCATCTCGTTATCAAATTGCAGATATCTTCACTAAATGACTTCCTCTTGTCTTATTTGATAATTTCCGTGACAGTTTACACATTCGCTTACCTCATGTTTCAACTGCGGGGGTGTGATAGAATATTAGAATAAGTCAATATGTAATATTGTAATTATTTGATATTATTTGGTTGTTATTCTTTTACCTAGCTTAGGTTATTTTGTTACCTGGTTTGTAGTATTCTGTTCCTACTAACTAGCATTAGTTTTGTATTTAAACAATGGACATAATCAATGAAAAGCACCGATTAAATTCCTTTAGTAAAGCAGTACAATGGACCGAAGCGTGCAATTTTACTAATATGTTTAATATACAGAAAGCATCCTTATTGCCAGGGGTATGATATTAGCGTCCATATATGCAACAAACAAATGTACGTACCATCAGATGTATGCCCTTCCACATGGTCAAATAGACCCACCACAATCGCAACCAAATATGTAGACATAATTGGCGACTCCTCAAAGTAAACTGTCTTGAAACTCCCTTGCTCTTTTTCTTCAATAACATGCATGTTAGAAAGAGCTATGACCTCACATGGTACATCCAATGTAATCTTGAACGCAGCCTGACAATAATTTTAAACATGTAAGAAAAGTAAATTTGATGTCAAAGAACATCACGGTGATTCAAAGAAATGCATCTTATATGGAGCCATGCAAAGATATTGTCTCGAGAAGCTAGGACAGTATGTTCGATGACAGCCATGGCAGTAGTTCAACGTTTATAGACAAACTATGGCAGGAGTTTACCATTTATAGACAACGAGGAATGATGTGTTATGGAATTCGAATATGGATTAGAGTTTGTCATTTAGAGAATTAGAGGCATAGGATATAGTAGTATGAAGGTTAGCGATAGGGTGAATACTGAATACTCTGTCTCTTACTGGATGTACATAGCTGGTTACTTGGATGCTCTGAGTCAGGATCTTGGATAAGGATTCCTCATGTTGATTTCACTGACTACTGAGTCTACCATAAGCTAGAACTGTTTGGCCATGATAATGAATGCAGTCATCATTTACAAAAAAACGTTAAAAGAGTCAATGAATGCTGCCACATGTCAGTCAATGTACATAGCAACATCAATTTGGAAGAGATGATGGGAGCGGGAGTTCATTTTGGTCATGGTACTCGAAAATTGGATCCCCAAATGTCACCTTATATCTTTGCAAACTGGCCATCTGCATTTAGTTCTAGCACTACGAAATGATAGCATCAATAATTTGGTTTCAAGACTTTTAACTACATCCCCACTTTGGAGCCCCTTCGTACTATAAGTCTATATTTCTTATTATCAGAATCAGAAAGAAATCAATTAAGTATGCAAAACTGGTCCTTGTGTTACTCCTTTTGGACACTACATGCAAAGATATTTTATCTTTAAATTCTAATACTTATCCTCCAGTCCCATTCGGATTGCTCCAACATAATCTACGAATCTTTCTATTAATTGAAGATGTTTGATACAACAACAGTGCCTCAAAGGCTCCCTTCTATGGCGAGGTAAAGGGTGTCTAGTGGATTCAACATTACATCTGTGTTAAAAATACAGTGAGTCTATGTTGAAGATGTCTGAAATAACTAGTGTATGCAGCATCTTCCAGTACAACAAAAAATACCCGTGCTGTCTATTTGGAAGTACAGTTTAGTACTGCTTTTCTTGAAGATTTCACTTCCGTTAACGCTTATTGTCAAGAAATCAAGCGCTTGGCTGACCAACTTAGTAATGTTGGTGCGCCCGTCTTCAATCAAAGACAGTTCTTGCAGCTGATAGCTCGATTGAATGAGAATTATGTTGGCACCGTCATAATTCTCCAACAAGCCGATCCGCTTCCGTACTTATATGCGGCTCGATCAAGACTCATTCTAGAAGAAACTTGCAAGGCTAAGCAGGAAGTGCCGTCGCTTACTCTACTTGCACAGCCCTCACTACCAACCATTCATTTGATGACTACCACCAACCTAGAAACACATCAATAACCCCGGAATAATTCTTGTGGGATGCAAGGTGAAAAATAAGCCAGTGGTGACCAGTCTCAGCCGTGGCAGTAACATTACCATGCTGAACAGAAGCAGACATCAAGAAGGAATCCCTACTCCTTCTAAGTGTACCTGTGCTCCGTCGTGGGATGGATATCCTCCGTCGTGGGCTCCTTGAGGACCATGTGCTGAACCCCCTGGATCTCTTGGGAATCGTCTTCAACAGGTATATGCTGCCTGCCCTGCTCCCCAAGGTACGCCCACCGATATAAAACTGGTAATGCACACCACGACATTAAATTAACCGGATAGCAATTGGTGCATGGACACGTTGCATCCTTTCATATGACGGCTTCTCAAAGTAATCTCTCATCTTAATTTAAATATGAGCATCAACCGAAATATTATCATTGGTAATGATAGCGAAATTTCATTTGTGGACTTGTACACTCGACTTAAACTAAAACATTATGCTTTTCGGAATATCAAGTCCATATCTTTAGGTTTTATAATTCCAAAACTGTTCAGAGTAACAAACATCCGAGAGTTTACTAAACTCACACTTGAAAATGATTTTGCACCATAAAAATGATTTTACGGCAATAAGTTGTTAATTATCTAAACTCTCACACTTGATTAGTTCAATAGATAGGATAAGGCGACACTTAAAGCTATCATCACTTAACAGCTTGAATCACTTGTAAATATAAGCGATGTAGATTGACGCTTAATGAAAGCCAGGCTCAAGCCATGCTCCATAGCAGGGTTTGTGATTTAATTTGACTAATTTAAAGTCAATTCCAATTTTACCTTGTCAGGGCTAAACAGTGTTAACTTGTGCAGATCATATATTGTGATTGTACCACTACTGAATACATATGATGAACAAAATCCTATGTCCTCAAGGGTGATCAGTCATTCTATCTATTTAACAGTAAGAACAGGATCACTGCGTTCACATATTTTAAGCAGAAGGATCAAAATATTTTCAAGCAAACCTCAAAAGGCGACAATGAAAAGCAAAAACAGAAGCAGTACCTTAAAGACAGGCTCATCCCAGCAAGGGAAACAGCGTCGTGCATCAGCAGGTTCAAATTCTGTAGCGGCCAGGTTCCGCTTCTCCCCATTAACCTCGTACACACTGAACAAAAAAAATACAATTCAAGGAAACGCTTGTTTGGTATAATTGTGAGATGATCATTGCTACAAGATTGTTGTCCATCTAAACAAAGGCGAGTCTTACCTAAGATGGTCTCACATACCCCAAATACTATTCCTCATTTAAGTATATGGTTAATAATGGGTCGACCGCACGTGAAATAATATCATATAAATGTTTGCATATAACAAGCAAACGAACTTAGAAGTATTGGTTGTCTGTCCCAGTACTAAAATAAACAAAACCATAGTTCTTCCGTGGTGCACATATGATATATCCTAACAAAATCATGCAAATTTTCACATACTGGAGATGCAAGCAACGAATTTTCTGGCTTCGAAAGATCAATACTCGTAAGCATATACTCATACTCATAAACAAATGCCTGACACAAATGGAGTAGTAATTATAATCAAGGTTGATTATCATACGGAAACTCCCTTAGGTGAATACCAAGAGGACGAGTGACGTACATTCCAGATATGTACATACGAGTATACGACACATATCAAATATAGTCCGCACAGGAGAACAGGGTATGACGGATAAACTTATAATCGACTTTTTGACACTTCATTTTAAAACCAAACCCCTAGAAAATTTCACGCAAAATAACCGTATTCGACATTCGAACATTGAAATTGCAAGCAATGAAATCAAACCTTCGATAAAACCCTCTCATCCGACCATTCAAAGTCCCTTGATACGAAATTCTGAGCACACCAATTCCAATCGGGAGATCCTTCCCAAAATCAATCACGAACACTTCATCTTCCGCAATTAATTCAACTTCCGCTGGTCGCAAATCCTAGAATTTCAAAATCAATCATTTTTCAGCCAAAAAGAATACTGAAGGAATAGATAAAAAGACGAATTTAAAAAAGAAGAATTACGGTATTATGATAGACCTGAGAAGATGATTGAGGATGAAAGGAGAGAGAAGAGTAATCGATGTTGAGGTCGGCGACATTGAAAACAAGGAAATGTGTAGGCGAAACGACGTCGAGGGTGATGGAAACGACGCCGTGGAAAATGCAGGAGACGAGGTCGAGTTTGAGGTGGAGATCGTAGCGTTTAGGAATTGCGAAATTGGGGAGACGAGGTTTGGATTTGAATTGAGGGTACGACGCCATTGTTAACATCAACTGATGGCAGTCAAGCTTCACTGAATATTGCGTTTTTATTGTTGACAAGGAAGGATTTCATTGTATTTCTTTGGAAAACAAATACGGAATCAATTTTTTATTTTGTCAAAGATTCTCCTTCCGAAGGAGGGTTCAAAATGACTAGTTTTAAAGCCCGGCTACGATATATCGTCGACGTTTTAAAAAGAAAATTGTTGACGTTTTAAAAAGAAAAGACCTACATTATCCTTACCCCCCTCTCCCTCTAATCTCTTTCACTCCCTCTTCTCTCAAAACTTCAACCCGACCACCACCACCTTCAACCCAACTGACCACCCCCAACGCGGCGACACCACCACAGCCCCACCACCACCGCGGCGACATCATCACCACCGCGACCGCATCTTTCCCCTTTCTCATTCTCCTCCTTATTCACTCAATAAGTAATTTTATTTGTGTAAATTAATTTTAATTAGATTAGGAATGTTTATTTGTATTCATTCTTGTTTTTGATTATCTATTTTTAAACTTACAACACAATTACATTATGATTG
>JAOWBH010169083.1:0-10734 GCA_028566215.1 Silene coronaria
ATTTCCATACCAAACGTTTCCTGCAAATATTATGCCAAATCATCGTCATTTCCCTCTCACGTGTTAATTTATACTCCCTCCGAATCTCTGAAAGCTTCCATCTTTTTTAATATATACGAGGAGTATTTAATAAATGTGAAAGATTTAGAAGATAAGTTAGTTACTTAAAGGTTAGATTTGAAACAACAATCATAGATTATTCTTTAAAACTGAAATTACTTGTCCTACACCGAAAGACAATACGAACAAAACTAAGCTGAACCTGAATTGAATGAATAAAAAAAAAAACAAATTCCAACTCCTAAGTATAAGATCTCATTACCATTGTAAGTTTCTCGTACGGCATCTCGCGCAATCTCCACCTAACCCAGCCAGCCAGAAATCAAGGTTAGTGCACAATATCAAAAGTTCAAAACAACTCAAAGTAGTTAAAATATTACCAACGATAAACCTCGTTAGCCCCCTCTTATTCCACTACTAACCTGATTAAGACCAATACCCTTGGCCTCGGCATCTAGCTCACCGAACAATGAAAGAATGTTCCTAACCTTAAACGACATCTGAAAACGGAAAAACACAGGAGTACACACAAAACAGTGACGGAACATATTAGTACTACGCGAGAGGAAGCCCACTTTTCGTCAGATAACCTCATAGGCATACTCGTCCATGAGGTCATCCGTCAGATAAGCGACATCTTGGAAACGCTTGAGCCAGGTATCCAGCAACCTAATCTGCTGGGCCTGGTTGTTGGACCAGCCTAAGTCCTCCAAGAAAGCTTCAACGTACTCAAACTTACGTCGAAGCTTATCGAGTTGGTCTTGGTAGCCCAATGCTAGCTGCACCTCCTCCGAGGCTCGACCTGTCATCAAATGAGCTAGTGCCTTCGCCCCCTCGATTGCCAGGCCTTTTCCTACTTCTATTACCAGTGCTTCCGCCATTAAAAGCGATGATTATTTAGTAGTAATGTCACTAAATTTTGGAAAAACAGTTTCAAGATGTAAGGGTAGTAAGTAGTAACTACAAAGTAACCTTAAAAGTAACAAAAAATGCCGTGTACCAATTGGCGACAATTAGTTTCAAACAAACGTCAAAATGATAATCAATTAGAGATAATGCTATTGTTTTGCCAATTGGCACATGGGGGGTTCGTTTTTCTAGTAAGAGTGGTCGGTCTTTTAGTACGGAAAGCATCAGAGTATAAAATTGTTTCACTTACAAAGCAGATCATTAAACACTACTTGGATGTATATGAATTCAATATGCTTCCCAAATTTTATCATTTAAAATAATGTTCTAGTGCAATGAGCCGATTTACATGTTCTTCCCGTTTGACTTTACGCAATGAGCCGAGTTACAAGTTCTTCCCGTTTCACTTTACGCAATGAGCCGAGTTACAAGTTCTTCCCGTTTCACTTTACGCGAACTCTGATACGACACTTTAACCATGTTTTTGCACTTTTATACACTATTACTACTTTTTCCCGGAAATGTATTTCCGCAAATGTAAATATCTTTGTAACATAAATTAACATTTATAATTTTCTAAATATCCCTTTCATCTCTGTGCTCCCTCCATTTCACATGGGCACTTGGCCATTACAAGAGGAGGGGATTCAAACCCGTGACTTATTATCACACTAACCACTATTATCTCAGCTCTTCACCCCAATAACATTGTCCATCTTCTTTAATTAAACAATAATTTCTTAAATTATCCTAAAATATAAAGAGGACAATAAAACTGGGATGGAGGGGTATACGGTCTCATTCATTTGTTTACCTTTTTTATTCTTTGTGACGGGTATTTCATCAAACCTAAACAGATGAGTAAAAAAAGAACATAACATTGAGGAGGAAGTATGATCTACAGTGTACTTTTAATCCCAAATATCCCGCTCATTTATTTACCTTTACTTTTAGCACAAAGACCGGGAAATTAGGGGAAGGGACTATCAAATTGCAGGTATATAATCAAATCACATATCAAAAACACTCAAAATGAACACGAAAACAAATAAATGAAACACCTAAAAATCCAATAGATAGGTAAATATATAATCGGAACTGATGGAGCATAGTTATATAAAATTACCGAAAATAATCGAAAATTGAGTAACTTTTCCGATTAAACAGTGGACAACTATTAATCATCCAACTAAATTATATAAAATTACCCAAAATAAGATTCTTACCTCATTGATTTCATGATTAAATAAGGAATTGAATTGAGATTTTGAAGCTTCATTTGCATGTATGGATGGAGGAATTGAATTGAGAAACGAGTTTTTGAGGGAAAAATCGGATATATGATGGGTCAATCGGGTTTTAATAGAGTTGGCCACATATGCCTCCAAAGTCCCGACTCGAACCCGGCCGGGCTCAGGAATATCATCAGTGAGGACTAAGGATCATTTGCCTCACTTTTATGTCCGGTTCCATTTTCTTTTTTGGCGGGCCGGGCCTTGTATTAGGGATTGGGCCATCTGGAATTGGGATGGATTGCACCGGACTTTTCGACGAGCCTCTGAAATGTTGGCCGACAACACGGGCGGGTCGGGACGGTTGGCCCATGATGTTGGCCAGCTCTAATTGGTCAAATGGGGCTAGGTTCGTCCGGTTCGGGTAGGTTTGCAAGAATTCAAGTTAGATCGGTTCAATTTGCAACGATAGATAAACATTCGGATTAGGTCATTATCGTTTCGAGTCAATTCGGGCTGCATGTTAAGATCATATCCTTGGCTTGGGTTTGAGGTCGGTACGGGTTTAGTTATTTAGGCCAGGCCAATTTTGTCAGTTTTAAAAATTAGTTAGGCTAACAAGTTGATGGGCTGAAAATGACCCGGGCTTAAACAAAGACTGAGTAGGCTAAGGAACATATTGATGGGAGATGGTCGAAGCATTTTGTAGCTCGGTGGAGTTTAGGTTGAGAGAAAAATGACCCGATAAAAAATAACGCGAGCATAAATATGATATGACTCGTCTGTTTATAAGGTCTAAGGTCATCAGTTAACGGTTAACTAACATCTCACATTTGGGGCCTAAACTTGACCAAAGGCTATGATAAGAAGACTCATACTTGGGATCAATAAATTGTAAAATGACGCAAACTTGTGTTTATTCTCTGTGCAGAATTTTTTACAATCTCATTTTTCGTAGGGGTGTTCATCAGGACCGGACCTGATCAAACTACCTGAACTGAAAACAAACTCAGAAAAAAAAAAAAGGTGAAGTGTGGTTGCGTGGATCGGACTAGACCTGGCAAACGGGACAAGCGGGTCGGGTTCGGGTCGGGTCAATTCGGGTCGGGTTAGATCGGGTTTGAGATATTATCGGGTTAGTTTGGGTTTCGGGTATGTTAGTCGGGCCATTTTCGGGTCGGGTCAATTTCGGGTCAATAATTAAGAGAGGTAAAGTATATTTAGTATCATTTCGCATTATTTCAAGTCTTTTTTATCAATTAGAGTTATGTTTTGTCGGGTTATTTTCGGGTCGGGTGGTTTCGGATTGGGTCAGTTTCGGGTCAACAAACCGCGGGTCATGTTCGGGTCGAGTTGGGTCATTTCGGGTTTCGGGTCATTTCGAGTATTGTTGTTCGGGTCAATTTCGGGTCGGGTCAATCGGCTCGGGTTGATTTTGCCAGATCTAGATCGGACCGCATATATGAGTGGATCAGACCAAATTTAATTTTTTATGCCAATGTATTGAATAAACAATTAACTTATGTGATGTTATAAATTTATTATTCTACTAAAATTGTAGTGAATATCAATATCAACTAATAAACCAAATATTCATAACTTTTTAGAAAAATATGCATTTCATATCATAGGCACATAACATATATTGGAAATAAGTTCGGTCCGTGGTCCATTCGATTTGGTCCAAGACCGAACCAAAGACTGAATTAGCCAAAATGAACGGACCGTGGACCGGACCAAATAAACTATGGTCCGGTCCGGTCCGGTGTTCGGTCTGGACCATCGAGTGAACGACCCTGATTTTTCTCATTTTTAAACACTGATGATGTGATGAATGGTGAATTTTCTGTTACGGAGTTGCAAATTTCAGACAACTACGGCTACAATCAAAGAACTAGGAATTCCTCTAAGATATAGTATTTATGAGGCATGTAATATTTGCGAGTTCAGTCGCAGCGCGCTGACAATGATTTCTGAGACAAGAATGCTGCCAGTACAAGCATAGCATGACCTTCATGCCAGTAGTACCATAAATTGACTCAGTATAGTATCAGTCTATGTCTATCAAATATGGGAAAAGTTTCAACCTTGACAGCAATTCGCCTATCAGGAAGGTTACGATTATCGAAAATGAGAGCCGCAGCAGAAAAACTGTGATAAAATTGTAACAACCGATTCCAACCGACTCACCAATGATTTGAAGGGTGAGTTTGGAAAGGCTAGAAATTTATGTCTTTTCAAGAAACTCTAGGGAATGGTTCTCTTTAGTGACACAGTGATAAAGACGGTCACAAATGTCAGCAGTCCTTCAGTCAGTGCACTGGTGACGGATGTCAACATATAAAACAATACGAAATTTATTTTTTCCTGAGCAAAATATCAATTAATCAATCAAATGAAAAAGAATCTGTTAACAAGATCAATAGAAGACTAACTCACAGCATTTACTCCTTTTTCTATGGATGTCCAAAACTACGATGCCAAAGCTGTAGAGATGACTACTTAACAAAGCTATTGGTTGCGACTTGCGACTGCATCGGCTTCAAGCAAACCGTGCAGTTGATGTTTTCGTAAGTTCCAGTCACCTCCCGTGTATGCTGGTTCTGTACATGCTTAAAGGCTTAAAGCATCCCATATCAAGAAGCCACTTATGATTCAATTGATTGAGAAACTACAAGTAAACAGAAACTACAGCATGCTTCAGTAGTTCACCTTCATTGGCAAAGTTCCTCAGGTTTCAACAATTTTCCAAAACAGTGATAGATGGGAACAAAAAAACTCACAGCATTTTACAAGAAAATAATGCTGCAGTTACAAGCAAAGCAGAATTCTAAGAAGTCAGAACAACATTAGCATTCTCATAACAGATATAGATAAATTTTGAACTTTTCTTTTTTTTTAAAATAAATATCATATGACCCACCATCTGCAAATTTTAAACTTGATAAATTCCCAAACTATTACCATTATTTATTACATTACCTAATACCATTCAATTGAACAATTAAAAAGCCCCAAACTTCGACATATATTTCGACATATTCCTAACAGCACAAATGAATAAAAAGCGGTTAAAACCAGTAGAAACTATTACCATTATTTATTACATTATTTTGGAATATAATCAAACGAACTCAAAGCACACTAAATACCTCTGAATAGACAACAATAAACCTATCCAAGCCGAGTGCCTCAAAATCTTTCGAATCCAGTGGGTGAAGTCAAATGTACACAACACCATCCCAGTGTTGACAACACAACAAAAAGAAAAGATTGGTAGTGAAATAAAGAGGGGGTGTTTACCGTAAAAGGGTTTAGAAGATTTCTTCGCCATCGACCTCAATGTAGTTAAGATGTTCAACCTTGTGCCATTCAAGACCCCTGTCCTTGACATAGCTTTCCTTCAACATTGGGCAGTTCCAAATCTGGAGACAGCGTAGTCGGGTGAGATGCAGCATAGCCTCCTTTGAAGGTAAACACCTCAAAGAGTAGCATCCCCTGAACTTTAATGTTTCAAGAGAGGAGAGGTTGCATAGCCAATCTGGAAGTTCTTCCAAGTCTGTAAATACCCCTATACTAAGGACTGTAATCCTAGTGAGTAATCTAAGTTGTGCAGGAAGTGACCTAATCTCTGGATGACCCAGCAATATTAGTTCTTTGAGGGATTGGAGACGGAGAAAGGGAGTCATGTCGGAGAAGTACTCTTCTAGCTGCTGCTCGTCTTTGAACCCTTCAACTCCTATTTCTTTGATATTTGGAAGTTGTTCAACTGCCTCAAGCATGGATCTCAGAGACACTGCTGAATAACTGGTGATACACACAGACCAAAGCTCTCTAAACACGCTTAAATTTGCTGGTACAACATTCTCGAAATCACAGTCATAGATCAATATCGTCTGCAAAGATGTAAGTTCTTCAAAGCTTGATGGGAGTCTTCTCAAACCTTTACAAGTGATGTAAAGATTGCACAGGGCAGAGAGCCCATGGAAAAAATCATCTGGAAGAGAAGTCAGTGCCGGACAAAAGATTGACAAATAGTTAAGACATTCCATGGACTTCAGGCTGGGTAAATACATGAGCTGTTTTAAATATTTTAATTCCAATTTTTGTAGGTTCCTACAATTTGCCAGCTCATCTGGCAGACTTGACAGTAATAACATTCCGCACATGCTGAGTGAGGTGAGTCGGGTGCAAGCTTTAATGATATCCAACGACTCAATGGTAAAAAGTTTGTCAAGCCTCATTTGTGTCAATGATTCACAGTGTAGGGCTGGAATAGCTTTTAGCACGGGACAATCGTCAACTTGTAGCCGTTCAAGGCAAGGAAACACAGCCGTCACCTCAACGGTAGGCACCATCCATTTGGTTAGCCTTGGAAAGCAAGAAATCACAAGCTTCCTCAGAGATCGAAATACTTGTCCTGCAGAACTTCCATAGAAATCACTTCCGATGATTTCTACATCGAGCCCAATCATGATCAGAGTACTAAGGGAAGGCAAGTGCCCAAGTGTGGGAAGGATCTGGCAGTTGCTGCAGTTCAGTAATTTAAGCGTTGTCAGATTGCTTAATGATCTGAGACGGCTTGCAATATCTTCTTGAGTTACAATAGCCATTTTCATTATCCATGAAGGGAACGCTTTGCCGTAGAAGTTCTTTAATTCCAGGAAAGATATTGCGGGGTGAGGTTGAAAGCTGTCGAGAACATCTTCATCAATATAACCTTCACTGGTTTCGTCTCTATCTTTGGCCCAAGTCAAAGTCATTTTCACGACCTTGCCGGGTCTATAAAGTGCAGCTTTGTCTACCTGTTCCCCGTTTTTCACGTGCTCGAGTCCATGAATGCATATCTCACCCCTAAGTTGGGGTAAAGCTCCAAGCTCGTCAATTGTCCATCCTTGATCACGTTCCAAAGCAAGATGAGGTAAGGTCTGCAGGTTCTTCAACTCTGCTAATCCTCTTGATGCGTACAAGGGAGTAGTTGTGAAGATGTGTCTTAAGTTGACAAGCCTATTTAATAACGAGGGTAGATTAGTCAACCTTTTGCAGCCACGAAGCCTGAGTGTTTGTAGGTGGTAGAGTTTACAGATCATTTCTGGCAGCATTCTGATAGGATTATATGATATGTCGAGAAATCTCAGGTGTTGCAGCAACCCAATCGCAGGTGGTAGCTCTGATAGATCAATATCCTTGAGCACTAGTGTGCGCAGATAACGTGCACGAACCCACCATTTCTGTGAATAGAAATCATCAAATAAAATCGTTCGTAGTCTTCTTAGTGTCTTTGGTTCAGAAAACTCAGACACCATTTGATCCTCTACAGATATGAATACCAAATGCCTATAATCACCGACTTTTTGTTGGTCATTTGCCTCCCTGATCAAAAGGAGATCCTTTGAAAGATAGACTGCAAGATCATGAAATAAATTATGCATTTTGTACCACAAAACTCCATCCTCATCTGCATCATCTTCCTGTAAGAACAAATTATTTAGCAGAATACTACAAATTTCCCCACCAATGTCTTCCTCAGTCAACCTTCTTGTTTTAGATGACGGGACGTGAAGGAATCCCTGAGCCAACCAATGTGCAATTAACTCATCCTTATCCATTGCCTGGCCTTTGGGAAAAATTGCACAAGACACGAAACACTGCTTTAAAGATGGAGACGATAGATGGTTGAAACTCAACAATAGGGATGGGAGGATATGGTTTCGGCCTTGTGGTAGTTCCCATAGCTCACTCCTTTCAATTGCTTCCCATTCGTGCTGGGAATTCTGCTTCGACAACATTTTGTTCAGTAAGCATCCGATAACATTTATGGCCAAGGGAACTCCCTTACACTTGTCAGCAATTCTTCGCCCAATCTCTTTTAGACAAGAATCGTCGTCTATGACAACATTTTCTTTAAGTAAATCCCAACTATCGTCTTCAGATAATCCTTTAAGCTCGTGCTTATATACAGCTCTTACAGCATCTGCAACATTCTTGCTACGAGTAGTGATCAAGATCACACTTCCTGGAAGTCCCCCAATCCACTTTAGTGACTCTCGCAAAGAATCCCATAACACTTGATCTTCCTTCCAAACATCATCCAGAACAAGCAAGAACTTTTTGCCCTTCAACTTCTCCCCAAGTTTTCGTATGATCCCGTCTTTGTTGGACAAGTCCCCTTTGTTTGATGTAACTGCTTCAACCATTTCATTCAAAAGCCTGATGATGTTGAAATTCTCGGAGACGCATATCCAAATTTTACTATACGCGAAATGTGTGTTGATTTTCTGATGATCATAAACGCGTCTTGCTAATGTTGTCTTCCCAACACCTGTAGTGTGAAAGATTTAGGAAATGCAAGGAGCAAGCAATAGCATATCTGGTAGTACATGTTATCTATGCAATGTATTGATGACTTGAGTCATATGACTCATATCTATTGAAAATTTCACATCACTAATTTTGCTATATTGAGCCATTACTTATAAGTATAACCAATATAATTTTAAGCCTCGAGCCTCCCTCCCCTACCCTATCCCCTTCAGGCTTCAACCCCATCCCCTACCACGAACTACTCCTCCATATCACGCCCTCCTCCCCTGCAACCGCTTTCCCCACCATGCCCCTCCCTACCACCATTCTAATTGAACAAAAAGAACTAATTGATAAATAAATCCCTAATTAAAAAAAAAACACAATTAATTCAATTGAAAACACAAATTAATGTAACTTATTTAAGAAGACGGAACAATTACTTGTTTAATATTCAAATAAAGATCTATAATTGAATTATTTGTACGCAATTTGGTTAGCTTTTTGAGCTTGATAGAATACGAACAATTTTTCTTTTTTTAGGACAAGGACAGTAAAATGCAAACGATAAAGAAAACTTCAATTCGCATATGAAAAAACAATTTCGATAAAAGAATGTAACGGAGATGAGTATGCTACAGTGAATTTGTGGTCTTATTTACAATAAAGGGCACAAGTCGCGCTTATATAAGATAAGATGGTCGAGAATCGGTAAATACTGGTGAAAGGTGAGAAGATGAGTACCTCCCATTCCGATGATGCTGACAATGGGCAAAGAACTATCTTCATTGAAAGAATCGCATAACAATTCAAGCAACTTTCTTTCATCATCCTTCCTTCCTACAAACCCACCTGAGACGTGTCCCCGAGCTTGATTCAAGCTCCTACTATTTCCATAACAAATGTTTCCTGCAAATATAATGCCAAATCGTCGTCATTTCCCTCTCACTGTTAATTTATACTCCCTCCAAATCTCTGAAAGCTTTCACTAAGGTTAGATTGGAAACAACACTAATAGATTATTGTTTAAAACTGAAATTACTTGACTGATGCCGAAATCCAGCATTAACAGAACTAAGCCGAAGCCGAATTGAATGAATCAGAAAAGTAAGTTCAAAGTAATAGGACCTCATTACCATTGTAAGTTTTTCGTACGGCATCTCGCGCAATCTCCACCTAATAACCCAGCCAGCCAGAAATTAAGGTTAGTGAAAATAAACTGATTACTACATAAGGGAAATTTGTAATGAAACTATAGTCCGCCACTAACCTGATTAAGACCAATAACCTTGGCCTCAGCATCTAGCTCATCAAACAATGAGAGGATGTTCCTAACCTTCAACGACATCCGAAAACGGAAAAACAAAGGGGTAAACACAAAACACTGACGGAACTTGTTAGTATTACGCGAGAGGAAACAAACTTTTTGTCGGATAACCTCATATGCATACTCGTCCATGAGGTCATCCGTCAAATAAGCGACATCTTGGAAACGCTTGAGCCAAGTGTCCAGCAATTTTATCTGTTGGGCCTGGTGGTTGGACCGGCTTAAGTCCTCCAAGAAAGCTTCAACGTACTCAAACTTACGTCGAAGCTTATCGAGTTGGTCTCGGTAGCCCAATGCTAGCTGCACCTCCTCTGAGACTCGACCTGTTATCAAATGAGCTAGCGCCTTTGCTCCATCGATTGCCAGGCCTTTTCCTACCTCTATTACCAGTGCTTCCGCCATTAAAACCGATGATTATTTAGTAGTAATGTCACTTAAATTTTGGAAAACAGTATCAAGATGTAAAGGTAGTAACTAGAAAGTAACCTTGTAAGCAACAAAAAAAAGCCGTGTACCAATTGGCGACAATTAGTTTCAAACGAGCCTCAAAACGATAATCAATTCAAGATAATGTCAATTGGCACATGGGAGGTTCGTTTTTCTAGTAAAAATGGCCGGGTTTGCCGGTTTGTAGTACAGAGTATAAAATTGTTTCGCTTTCAGAGTTGATCAACGACTACTTTGGAGTATATGAATTCAAGATGCTTCCCAGATTTTATTACTTAAAATAATACTCTTCTACAATGAGCCGCGTTAGAGAGCAACTCGATCTCAGCTACAACGACCATGTTTTTACGCTTTTATATATTATTACTTTTTTTTTTTTTGGTCAATCGAAGCGCGCACAAAGTCGCATTACAATAGAGGGGAGAGGGATTCGAACCTGAGAATTATTGTCCACAA
>JAOWBH010169094.1:0-10733 GCA_028566215.1 Silene coronaria
GTGTGTGTGTGTGTGTGTGTGTGTGTGTGTGTGTGTGTGTGTGTGTGTGTGTGTGTGTGTGTGTGTGTGTGTTGTTGTTGTTGTTGTTGTTGTTGTTATTGTTAAGAGTCAGTTTAAGGCATGGTTTATGGTCGGGTTTGTGACAGTATATGGTGGTTACTAGGCGACGGTTAGTGGGGGTTGGTCAGGGAGGCTCGTGGTGGCCGTGATGGCGTGCGAGGGCGGCTGTGATGTGTGTGAATGTCGTGGTTGGGTTTGTTAGTTCAAACTGTGTAAACCGTGTGTGTGTGTGTATGTGTGTGTGTGTGATGGAGTAGTTGGGTTGATTTGAGACGGGTTTATTTAATTAATTTATATATCTTCTCGTAATTATTTAATTAGTGATCGTAAGAATTAGTTGGATTATAATTATATGCAATTATATTTGTTAGGTGACGGTTTTGTTGAAGAATACTTTTAATTGGACTCTTGTTGCTATCATTGAATTTTCTTGAAAAGGTAGGATATCTACTCAACCGTTGTGCTAATGTTATGTTGTCTTATAATGAGAACTAGCATTACATGGATTATTGGAATTATACGATTGAGTTAATATTGATTATTGGAATTATACGATTGATTTAATATTGGTTTTGCATACATTGACATATATTCAATGTGGATACCCCAGCCTCGTATCTGGGATGATTATTATTGTTGCCCCATGATGGACAGCAGGACATGTCTCTGGGTGTTGGTGCCTCAACTTTGGGTTGAGATGATTGGATACCCCGGGCCAGGGAAATACGGGATGAATGGGTGTCTCGGAGGATGATCAGTTGCATTCATAGGCATTATCATTATTGTCATTTATTTATCCTACTCGACCATTATTTGACGTGTTTTATGTCCATGTCAAAATAAAATTGATGCATGTTGTAATTGATGGCATCTTGTGTCGATCCATTTAAGAATTTCCAGTTTAATGGGGAGCAGATTAAATAGCAGGTACTTGAGTTAGCAGTTTATGGGAGCTTGGGACCCGGGACATGACTCGGCCATCACATAGTTTAGACACTAGTTAGTTTGTTTAAGACATTAATTATTTCCGCTGCGAGTTGTGTTGTAATTTAAGTTATTATTTCAGTTATTTAGTTTGGACAAATGTAACAAGGCCATTATTCATTAAATTTATTTAATGCACTTTGGTTTGTTCACCATTGTTATTCACTACCTCGGAACACCGAGATGGTAACAGTTCTATTTATTTGGGGAAGTCTTGCTATCCTGGATAAATTGGGGTGTTGCACAATGACAAGTTCAAAAGGTTGACACAACGAGTCAAAATAACAAATGAATGAAGTTAGCTGATTTGCACATATAGTCACAATGACAAGTACATATGGTTCACACAACTCACAATGACAAGTTCATATGGTTCACACAACGAGTCACAATAACAAATGAATAAAGTTAATTGGTTCACACAAATACTCACAATGACAAGTACATATAGTTCATACAAGAAGTCACAATGACAAGCACAAAAGGTTTACGCAACGAGTCACAATAACAAATGAATGAAGTCAATTGGTTCGCACAAATACACACAATGACAAGTACAAATGATTCACACAACAAGTCATAACGACAAGTACAAATTGTTGTGGACCAAGCCACCCGCACCGCGCGCACCCGCGCGTTTCGAAATGATAGTCTTTCGTTAAAGCGACGACACTTATCTCCACGAAACTTTGTGAACAAAGCACGTCATGGGTTGTAACCGATTTGAAAGGCTTTGAAACCGATGAAAGGTTGAACAAGCCTGCATTTGTGGAGTTGCCACCATTTTTTGTGGAAAATTGAAACCGTACGAATACTTCAAGTCATGTCAAGACACAAAGTAGTGACATGAATACTAAGAGTTCGTCGCCCTT
This sequence comes from Silene coronaria, assembly GCA_028566215.1. Taxonomy (NCBI): domain Eukaryota; kingdom Viridiplantae; phylum Streptophyta; class Magnoliopsida; order Caryophyllales; family Caryophyllaceae; genus Silene; species Silene coronaria. The sequence goes on from JAOWBH010169094.1 coordinate 1,917, forward strand.
AGCATTCTATGTCTAGAATCTCTCGTAAGCCCGCGAACATGGATGTTCACAGAGATTACAAGTAAGGGGTGAGGATACGTGTTAGGAAGCTCTTAATCGAATACCTAATCCCGCCCGCCTCGATAGCAGCCTCAACTAATGATTGGGAATGTCCTTAATACTTGATATATTGTCGGTTATATGCATGTTATGCAACATCCGTTGGATTAACATGTGAAGGTATATACTACATCGGTGAATTTACACAAATAGGGATTAATGGTCAAGTCGGGATTTATGTTCATTACATATGGACGGTATACAATACAAAGTATAGAATAAAATACAAATGTAATAAATTACAAACAAAATATAAAATATAATATATTCATGTCATAAGGATGCCAAAAGGGAGGTTTTAAAGGAATAAAAGAAAAATGTAAGAATTAAAAGAAATAATAATAAAATTAAAAGAAATAAAATAAATGAATTAAAAGACTCGAAATATACAATAATTAAGTGATAATATTATATATTAGTCGAGTATACATATATAATACAAATTAAATCAAGCAATTAGAGTTCAGAGGCAAAAGCCAACCCAGAACAGGTGCAACCAGTGTTGCGCCCTCTGAAAGAGGCGCGGCCAGTGTTGCGCTCTCTGGAAGAGGCGCATCCCGTGTTGCGTCTTTTCTCGGGTTGGATTCTGTTTGTGAAAGTCAGAATCGCAATTCGTTATTTTTCGTTGGGTGGATTTAATCGATTAGTTACATTTATGACTCGAAGTAAGTGGTTTAATATTTTTTAAGCGTATGTACAAGACCTCTAAACACGGATTCTATATGATACAAGTCGGATTTAGAAGACGAAAGTCAAAGGATTATGCAAACCATAAACTAGAATGCTAATAAAAATAAAAAGAATAAAAATAAAACTAAAAAATATGTACATTAGTCGAATCAAAGAAATTGAAAATGGAAAATCGGACTTCTTGAACTCGGAATTGATTTTAATGACAAAAATCAATCGATATTAATTATCGACGACTTAAGTCGGAAAAGGTTAAATAAAATAAGATTTGGAAATAAGAACTAAAAGGAATAAAGAAATCTGAAAAATAAAACAAAACACGAAACCAGAAAAGGCTCTAGGGAGAAGAAGGAGAAACTAGAGGACATGACGCCTCTGGAAGAGGCGCAACCAGTGCTGTGTCACTTCCAGAAGGCGCATCCCCTGATGCGTTCCTTCTTCAGCCAATTCATCTGCTGACTTCGTAGAAAAAGTTTTAAAAAGGTATTTTAAAACAAATAACATGATTATATGGGCATCTATATGACATGAATAGCAAAACTACATTAAAATAAAAATTACAAAGTTGTGAATTTTGGGATTTACGCCCTTAGACTTAAAAGTTAGTGATGCGAGATTTAACTAAAAACGTCTTTTAGTGGTAATTCGACTCGATTAATGTATATGAAACTGCCTTTGAATTAACAAAGAAAATAAGTTGATGTTGTTTAAGTCGATTTGTAGTGGTCAAGTGGGTTGGTCATGCAAAATGAGACGAGTACTCGAACGGATTCGAGCTAACGTGGTCGAATAGATCAAGCACGTTGTTGTCAATAGTAAGAGCACGTGGTCTAAAATGCAAAGAGAGAGAAGACAAGGGGCGGACACTCGCGTGAAGAGTACGAGGTATGAGGGCTTCTATTTATACTAATCACGAGATAGGGTTTTCAAAAGACGGAAACAACTGGAAAAATGCCCAGGAAAAGGCGCAGCTGTTGCTGCGGCTCTTCCACGAGGCACGGAACTTGTTGCGTCCTCTCTCCAGTGATTTCCTACTTGGCAAGAAAAATCTTACGGTTTTGATTTTGGAAAGAGGATGATACAAGGATTCCTTATTCCGCAAGGCAAGATATTTCGACGAAAATAATAACTAAATAATATTCGGCAACGGAATTCCAGAATATTCCGAGACGGGTTGAGACAGTTTCAGAAAATGAAGACAATTTTTTACCCGGACTCCAAATTAACTCTAATTATTGTCAAAATGACCTTGACGGAACGTAGATGAAGACCAAGGGATGGACACGAGTATTTGAGCTACCACTTGACGATGGTATTTATTAAATGTCATAAAATCGCACTGTATGCTAAACATGCGGCCCAATCATCATCGGATTTTTGTCGGGAGGTGCAGAACGAGTTGTCTACAGAGCCCCCACTTTAACTGAGGCTTGGACAAGGCAAAAGTTAAAGTATAGCCCGCAGGTCAATCGAAGATTACAACCTGAAAACTATGGCGACGCGAGGCGACTCAAGGGGACTAAGCCAAGGACCTGTCGTCAGGAACAATTTAGAGTCTGTCAACTATCGAGGAGGGTTGTTTAAAGTCCATTAGATTACATAAGGAAGCTCGCCAGCCATAAAAAGAAACATACCTGAGACCTTTGCTAAAAGGATTCTGTCTGGCGTCAAATCGTCTGTGACCTCTGCTAAAAGGATTTCGTTTGTGACCTCTGCTAAAAGGATTTGGTTCGTGACCTCTGCTTAAAGGATTTCGTTTGTGACCTCTGCTAATAGGATTTCGTCTGTGACCTCTACTAAAATAATTTCGTCTGTGACCTCTGCTAAAAGGATTTCGTCTGTGACCTCTGCTAAAATAATTTCGCCTGGCGTCAAATCGTCGGTGTGGTATTGTCTTTCGTTTGGCGTCAAGTTGCCTGTCCGGAATGAATTTTGTCTGGCGTCAAGTTGCCTGTGCGGGATTGTCTTGTGTCAAATTATCTTATGTCTTCTGTTGTCTTGTGTTGAATTGTCTTTCATCTTTGAGTTGGCTTGCGTTGGTATCAAGCGGACTTTGCTGAGAATGATAATAGTCTGAAAAATCCCGTGAACTGCCAAAAGGCAATGGACTCTCGCCAGGGAAATAATAAAATGTCCCGGGAAATATTAGTTGGGGAAAACCTGATCGGAGAACGGTCTAATTTCGCCATTGATCATGACTAATCCAAGTATGTATTCCATCTTTGCTTAATTTTATCTTTGTTTTTGTTGAATTCGTCTTTGTCATTGTTTTTGTTTTGTTGAGTTCGTCTTTGTCTTTGTTGAATTTTCCTTTTAATTGTCTTTGTCTTTGTTATATTGAATTTGTCTTTGTCTCGCTCGGGAAGTAATCAGTAGGTGAAGTCGAATCGCCAAAGGCAATGGACTCTTGAAGGGGAAATATAATGATTCTGTTGATGAGAATTGTCTCGATTCAGGACAATATCCGCTGGGAGAATGAAGGCTTTGTGAAGCCACCAGTTGGAGCGAGCTTTGCTTGTGACAGCTACCTGCATGGTTAGTGGCCACACAAATTCACAAAACATAGGAACATATACTCACGTAAGCAATTTGCACAAAAATTTTGCGCAACAAAGCATAAAGGTTTTGAAAGCTTGTCTTTGCAAAATTGTTAAATGTCGAAGTTTGTCATTTGCAGCATGTTAAGCATATTTAATGGGCTCCAGACACATGGTTGACACGACGGAGACTGGCAAGGATTCAGACTGACAAACTGATATGAAAGCGGAATGAAGTGACGTGGACAAACTAACCGACACAACACAGCCTTAGGCATGACATAACACAGCCTTAGGCATGACATAGGGATGATGCAAACAGACTTTGCTTAAGTGCATAACCCATGACCAAATATGAGTCACAACGTGCATTAATTCCAATGGTAGAAGACCTTCTATAATGAGGGCACATATTTTGCCCAAGTATGAATCGACTATCATATTTAGACATCTTTCACCACTGTTTGTGTTGGAGTAAGTGTCCTCAACAATAGTGCGATCACGTCGTTGATTTAAATATCATTGATAAATCTCAATATAAGAATACTCAAGGGATGATTCTTCATACTAAGTCAACTGATCATCATTAATCGGTAATGATTGGCTTACTAGAGTTTGACATTGCTGTCGTTTGACGGTGGTGATCAGTTGATCCCTTTAGGTCACACCTATAGGACAACCCTCTTAATAGAAAAGATGATTGACTGTATATGGATACGAGTCAATTAGATCCTTAATCGAATATTTATAGAAGGAGAATTTTATAATAAGATTATAAAAGATACATTTTAGTAATTAAACGTTATTGCTAAAAATACAAATGTTTATGAAACGGATATTGCAAGAATGGATTATAATACAGTACTACAAATGTTGTACTACAGTTTATGGGACGTGCCATTTTATTAATGATTAAGAATTGCTAATTCGTTTTAATTTACGCATTGACGTTTAATCGTTAAACTTGCATTGCTATAAATTAGGACATGTTGTGAATTTATGTCACATAAGAAATGTGACAAATTTACAAAATAAAATGGACCTCCATGTTATGAATTGGACCGTGTAAAATGAGTTGTATAAGATATTTTATGTTCTTAATGTTGTGACATTACACATAATTAACATGGGGTTTGATGTTTGCATGCCAAACATTTTATCTTTTCAAAGAGAGCCTCTATTGGGCACTCTTCTCCACCCCACCCGGTTTTCCCTTTGATAAGAACAAAAGGTATTGTTCTTATTTAGGCCAATTCATTTACACATGCATTTTTGAAAAGGTTTTTGAGAGAGAAAATAAAAAGAAAAGTTTTCTTCCTTCTCTCCTTCTCAAAAAAACCGGTTCCTCCATAATTATTCAAGACAAAAATAATCCATTACTTACTAATAGTAGTAGTAATATATTTAGATTAAATATTAAGGATACTAGTAAGAATTTCTAGTAAAAATATCTTATTAGTTTTAAGAGAGGTTGTCTTGGGTGCTACCATTGGAGGCCTTCTACACTTGGAGGTTGAGGAAGATCATCCAAAATCTTTAAGCTCAAGAACTAACAAAAGAAGGAGTCTTTTGTTGGTGCCCTAAATCGTATCATCCGCCATTGTAAGGAGATTTTCTACTCCTCTTTTCTTTTGTTTATATCATGCATGCAAAGATCCGCCACATATAAATGTTAATATGCTAAATATGATTTAATCGAGTTTAAGAAACCCAACAGATCTAATAGTATTCTTGTTGCTGAAGCACTCGCTTTAAAAGAAGGTATTTTAGCGGCTAAATATTTAGGAATTTCAAAGCTAATTGTAGAAGGTGATAATTTATGCGTCATCAACTCAATTCGTAGTACATTGCAAATTCCTTGGGAAATTTCTAGTATTATCAAAGATGTGAAATTAGACCTTCGTTCCTTCGATGAAGTGATAATTAAACATTGCTTCCGTGAATCCAACAAAGTTGCTGACTTTATGGCTTCTATTGGACATGAATGTCCGACACTTTCGAGATGGTTTGAAAGCCGGTGACTACAACTCACCTCACTCATTCGAAAGGATGAGATAGGTTGGTCCTATTCCTGAGGATCAATCTAGTTTTCTTTCCTTATAAAAAAAAAAAAAAAAAAAACTTACCCTAAATATCTGTAAAACCTGTAACTGTCAATAAAATACAGTAATAAAATAAAGTGATAAAAAACCATCCTTACATCAGCCAAATAGCTTTACCTATCAGTCAGACATCACAATTCTATCTAATTTAATACATTAGGTTACGTTTCCCACTCAAACTTCACCCTCCAGCTAAGTTCCAGATCCAAGAAATCTCCTGTATAACATAAAATTTGATTCAAATTAGGAGAAATAATACAGACTATAAATACAGGTCTTTTTGTATCCCAAACTCCACACACCATACCTGCGTCAATGGCACCATCCAAAAAAAACGTAGAGAAGAATAAGAGTTTCAGAATGTGACAATGACTAGGAAAAGCGAGAAAGAAATAGAGCATTTAATGAATGGTTGCTAGCTATGGGAGACGGGACGCTAGATGCCAAGGCAGATCAGAACGACACCGAGGAGACATGGATAGATATATCAGAACAATACATTGGCATTGAGGTCGTAGTTAACCAAATGTACCCAGATTTTGCTAACAGCCATAAAAACGTAGACTATGAGAAAGAGCAATAATACTCGCCCCTTTAAATGACACCGCTGACATGATAAACAGCCACATGGCAAAGCTGGTGCCGGGTGAGGAAGTACTATATCGGAGTTGTGATGAGGTCTACACTGCATCAACTGAATCTGAAGACCAGTTTACCTGAATTTACAGGGGTTACCACACCATGAGTTAAGGCTTAAGGTGGGGATGCCAGTAATGCTGCTTAGAAATATAAACCCGTCACAGGGGTTGTGTAATGGTACACGTCTGATTATAACGCACCTTGGAAAGTTTATCGTCAAAGGGAAAATAATAACGGGTTCAAAGGTGGGTCAGAAGGATAATGACTACAGCGGACATAAAAATTTCATTCGTACTTAAAAAAGGCAATACCCCCTAAAGCCCTGTTATGCAATGACCCTAACGCATGTAGGGATGTATTTGCCGAAACCCGTATTTAGTCAAGGCAATACCCCCTAAAGCCCTGTTATGCAACGACCCTAACGCATGTAGGGATGTATTTGCCGAAACCTGTATTTAATCACGGCCAATTATATGTAGCAGTTTCAAGGACGACATCCCACAAAGGTATAAAGTTATTTATCGACGATTCAGCATAAGAGTTCAAAGTTCACCAGAGGAACATCGTCTATAAAGAAGTATTTACCAATCTAAACTGTCCATCCTAGGCAATCCATGCTATGCCGATTTCTTTTTTCGACAATTGTATAGATGGCTAAACATCAAGTATTAAAAAAAGCTTTCTTTGCCTTTTATAATTATTGTGAATAACAAATTAAACAGAAGTAAACAGATGATTGACAAGGAGGGGACATATAACATTACAATACAAAGATAGATCCATACCTTAAAAAGCATAACAGATAGAGCGATACTGATTTCAGAGTTGGATGAAATTAGCAGACCGAACTTGAAAACTGATTTACAAACCAAATACATGTGTCATTAATCGGATATTAAAAAGTGTAAAATGGGGGATCAAGATTTGGGAATTGGAAAGTAGAATGATAAAGATTTGAAGGCAAATATTTGGGTTAGGCAGGAACAAGCGATTGTACTCGAAGAATGTTTGGATATGATTGTTTTTTGTTATTTTATAAATAAATCTACCTTGATCTATCTTTAATCGGAACTATTTACTACGTACTATTTTCAATTAATAAACTACTAGTATAGATCCCGTGCAATGCGCGGTATATATAGAGTATATTTTTTTAGGTTTTATTTATAATGAAAAATTACTTAAGAGAATCGAGTAAAGTTATGAAATATGTATTTTTATAAAATTTATATATTTGTTTACCATAAAATTAAAGATTTCATTTTATAAATTTTCACCAATTATTTTAATGAATTTTTTTTTGTAACAAAGTTAATCGTAAGTATATGTCAAGTTATTCTCTAAAGTTATAATTATTGCATTTAATGAAAAATTGACCAACTTATAATTTATAGTTTAATATCAATTTTATTTTATTTTGATGAAAAAATCATAATTTTGAATTTAATTATAAGGCTAAAGTTTAATTATAAGATTATATTTAAGATAATAGTTTAAGAAAAGAATGATTTACTTGTTTTCTTATTTAGATATTAGCATTTAGAGGGAAAACTAAGAGAATTTTTATTCTCTTAGTAATATTGAGGATGAGGATTTAGATATTAGCATTTAGAGGGAAAACTAAGAGAATTTTTATTTTCTTAGTAGTATTGGGGATTGGGGATTTTTTTGTACGATTTAATTAATAAACTACACTATCCATTGTAATACAACTGGCAGTGTAGAACCCGAACTCTTGATTATAATTTACGAGCTTTGTTTTAAAAAAATTGAGCTATACTGTACAGTATATAAACTCACCTGTTTAAACATATAAAAAAAACTTTAAAAAAACACATAGGAATTATACATAAGCTTATTATACAACTGCAGGTATAGTAGTATTTGTGTATTAGCACTAATTAAAAAAAATGTCTTTTTATACGATGGGATTGTAGCACAATACTGTAACGAGATCAATGACCTAAATTTGCATATGTGAGGACAAAGTAAATTGTACTTATTTATAGACAAACCTCCTTGAGAGTATCTTCTTTAAGATGTATTAACATCCGTTTTAACGGGATAATATTATTCTAATTGAGCATATAGAGAGCAAATTCTTTTTGGTAAATTAGTTAGTGACGCATGTCAGATTTTGATACCATATAGTTGTACTACTTGCATGGGGAAATCTCCATATGTTTAATTTTCACTTTTTATTACAAATAGCGTACCCAGTAAAACGAAAATAAAGTTAAATGTTTTTTACAAACATTTTCGATAAAGTCGCCTTACACGAGAATTTAATACACTTGATAATAGTCAAAAATATATTAATTTGCATATGTATGTATGTTGATTGTAAAGATCAAGATCATTAATTGAATATTTGGTTTGCTTGGGAAATATTTACCGGATAATTCATAACAAATCAATTTAAATAATCTATACGGTTTCAAGTAAGGACAAGTTATATTTTTATTAAATTAAATCATATGCTCTCAAGCTATTTGTGATATTGAGGAGAGAAATGACTTAAAGAATAGCGGGGTGTTCGCACAAGTCATACCACCAATTATATAATAAACATTATATAACACTATACATTTAATCGAGTTTATGTGTAATTTTTCTGAATTGTTTAAAGTTTTTTTTTTTTTTTTTTTATGTTTAAGTGGGTAAATTCAGATACTTTATACTATAGCTTAGACTCTTTAAAACAAAATTCGAAAACTTTAGTACAGAGCTCAGGGTCCACGCCATACCCC
>JAOWBH010169105.1:0-10732 GCA_028566215.1 Silene coronaria
AAACTTGATCATTGAGTAGCTTTACTTCGGGAACTTGAGCTTGATCATGAGATTCACTTGATTCACTTGGATCACAATTCATTATTTGGAAAGTTATGAAGTCCAATCTATAAAGACTAAACAAACAATTACGAGCAACAAGTATATATACATTTTCAACACACTTGTTATCATCAGAACATAAACCTATGAACTTATATGGTCCAACATTCTGATTGCCCCACGAGCCCGACACCCGATTGCTAGCCATACTCTGGGATCTGAACAAATTGCTCGGCTGAGCTGGCTGGTATCATCCCATATTGCCACTAGTGCATTCATACCTCTTGTGGCCCATTCCGCCACAATTGTAGCTGGTCAGACCCGAACCATTGCTGTAACTATGAGTCCCTTTGTCACTATATTGTGACCCACCACCATAGTTAGGACCTCAAGAATAAGTTCTGTTACGGTGTAGTTACCCCTCTTATGGTTGGAGTAACCACTACCGTCACTCTTTACCTTGCGCTTATCACTTCCCCTTTTCTCAGCCTCCAGAAATATCTTGCCCAACCGTTCCGCATTGTCAGCTCGCTCGTAGACTTCCTCTACGTCATTGTTTAGCTCCGTAGGTAACCTTTGAAGGATCATTGGTGTCAGCCCTTTCTCGAACCGAAGTGCCAACATCTAATGACTCAGCTCTAGCTCCTCCTCCACCTAAGATGACAACTTCTTAAACTTCACATAGTAGTCCACCACCGTCATCTCGTCGGTCATGACAAAACAATCAAACTCCGCTCTTAATTATGCTTAAACGTGCTTGGGAACAAACTTGTTCCGCAACTCCCTGAGAAAGTTAGACCACGGAATCGCATTGAACCCTTCATCTCGGTAGTATGAACGCATGGCTTGACGTTCCTTATGCCACCACAACCTCGCCTGGTCATCCAAGTAGAAAGAGGCCTGATTAGTCTTAAGGTTGTCAGGGCAGTTGAGAACATCGAAGATATTCTCCATCTCGCGAATCCTGTTTCCCAGCTTATTGGGTAGCCCAGTTCCCACATGTTTTGTTGGGCGATGACAAGCAAAGGCATTACTGAGTGTGCTCGCATCAACCACTACCTCCTTAGACTTCGCTATATTCGTAAGTGCCTCGTTCAACGACTCGTTTTGTTCCAGCAACCTCACGATCTTCTTAGTTGTCATCTCATTAGCCCTCGCTTCAAGAACTGTTTGTTTCTTTGGCGGCATCTATGAGCTTCAATAGTAAAACAAACGTAAGCACATAGCCTACGGCTCAAATAAAAATTCGCCTACCAGCATAAACACTCGGTCAAGTGACAGGGAAACACTCGAACGAGTCAGCACCACTCGATCGAGTACACTTCGTACTCGGTCGGGTGCTTGAACTCCAGAATGTAGACAGAATTCGGCCAACTAGATCAAGCCCCTATGACACTCGATCGAGTACAACCACTCCATAATGTACCCCAAAATCCTAGAATTATACACTCGGTCGAGTTCAACAGACACTCGACCGAGTGCGCACTACTCGATCGAGTACCCAAGATACTCGGTCGATGCTGCGACTCCAGAAGTATACATAAAATTTTTATTTAAGTCACTCGGTCGAGCGCTAGAGATACTCGATCAAGTGCGCCGCACTCGGTCGAGCGCTAGAGATACTCGATCAAGTGCGCCGCACTCGGTCGGGCGCTAGAGATACTCGATCAAGTACGCCGCACTCGGTCGAGTCATGCAATATACGCTCCTTATCCTCCAATCTCAAAACTTAGACACAAAACTTACTACCATCGATTCATATACGCAGCATATATCCATACTTAACATGCGACCGTCAACTTCTGTCGCGCATCAACACAAAACATCAGGCCACCTACATCATATTCATCTTCTAAGCATATACCATCCAATATCATACAACATGCGATAATAGCAACGCAACAAATCGAAACATAAACACAACATTCGCAACCCTCTTATATCTACCCAAGTAACCAGCTAGAGGTTGAAAGGACAAAGTACAATCTTGGGACGTCTCCCCGGTCTTTGTGGTAGCTCCTAACAATCCCTACCCGGGTTCATTTTATTAAACACCCTACGTTCAATAGGTTTATTGGTTTTAGGTTCTAAAATCGTCGCTCTAATACCACTTTGTAACACCCCTACTTACCAAATACAAATCCAAAGTACGAAAGTGAAAACTCAAAACATAGTCTAATCAGCAGAAGCTAAATGGTAAGACTCGCTAGGTGAATCCATCCTCGTCCCCAGTGCGACTCAACAACGCTAACCTGCGAAAGTCATTGCTCACTATTCATCGGCAACATTGAATGGATCACAGCAGAAGTAAGAGAAACAAACAAACAAACACCATCAAGTCAGTACCGCAATCCAATAAACAACCATCAACAAAATATAACCAAATAGTACAACCGTCACAACCAATCTCCAAACTTCACGAACCAACAATTGTATTACCTATCGCAACAGGTAATCCGCACCACCAGTGGGGGACCGCAGCCAATCCACACCAAATCCCCGCTCAACGCAACGAGCGCACCCAGTTCTTTAATGTGCACATCCCCCTTGTGATGAGAGTCATAAGGGGTGCATCATGGGGGTGAGAGCCATCTCCCAACCATGGCCTCACCATCATCATCATCAAGACCATCATCATAAAAAAAACAATAATCATAATCAAACATACAATCCAAAGACAATAACTGAGTAGGTAAACTCTACCGCAACAGCAAATCTGATCACAAGCAAACCCTAGAACTGCTCCTCTACGAAATTGTCACCTATAATAATAACAATCTATCATCACTATTTAAATTCAATCACTAAACCCTTGATCCAAATCTGATTAGGGTTAATAGAGTATAAACAAAATGATGGAGTGAAACTTACGCTACGATCGACGCCCAAAATGATACACTCCGACAGTAACTGAATAATCCTTGCTTGCGATGTGATTAGAGTGATTAGGAACTAATTTTAGGTTTAGAAATGATTAATACCGACTAAACTTATATGTATATCATCCCTTAACCACTCTAATCAAACCGCTCGAATCCCGCTAAATAATCTGGCACTCAATCAAGTACTCACGACACTCGATCGAGTGCAGCCTACTCGGTCGAGTACCTCGCATACTCGGCCAAGTGCACATACTTTAGAAGCCTGCTAAAACTACCTCGACAACGTACTCAGTCGACTACACCCTACTCGATCGAGTCCCCAAACACATAAATACGGAGTATTACAGAAATGACCAAAAGTAAAGAGGGGGTACATGTTGAGAACCATGGCGATGCCACTTTCAAAAGTGTTAAGTTAGCCCCTTCATCTCTCTTTCCATCCATATCTCCTTGTTTATAACCGCTACCAAATCACACTAATGGCTCCCTTGAAGGGTTGAGAAATCCCTTTTCACATGCTGTAATACTCGGTATTATTAGAATGGCTTAAGGACGCTAATTGGGGTTAGTGAGTGGACCATTAGGCATAATAACAACCCTAATGATCACATTGGATGGAAATAAGTTGACCGGGTGAGGTTTCAGTAGACCGAGTAGAGTGCACTCGGTCGAGTACATATGGTACTTGACCGAATGGGTTGCACTTGGTCGAGTGGTTGGACACTCGACCGAGTAGAGAGCACTCGGTCGAGTGCTCGATCACTCGACCGAGTGACATTATTTGGTGTCGTTTAATTGAGTCGGGTTCTTCATTTCTCCTTAACCTAAATCATTTCTATCTTCTCTCTAAAGCCTCTAAAAATTCTCCCCTCTCTCTAAACTCTCCTAAAACCTTCCTCCTTGGATTCTAAGCATGGGTTTGAAGATTGTTCATCCTTCCTTTCTTCCTTTCATGTTGTTTGTTAGATCTATCCTTATTAGTCAACCCTAACTTTTTGGGGGTTTTACATATAATGTTAATTAGTGATTTTAAATAGATTAATTGGTAATTATGAGTAATAAAAAGAGGGTTTTACCAAGTATTATAGTTAAGGATGTATTATGATAGTTATTATGTGATTATTGTAGGATGAGACGGTTTTATGATACGGAATCTTATCGTCTCGGATTTGCTATTACAGTATGCTAAAAGGTAGGTTAATCCTACTCGGTTTCAATAATGTGAATGTTGTGTATGTTATTTTTAGTGTTGTAATTAAACGCACATGATTAAGATAGTTGCATTATAACATGATTAGTGATAATTGTATCATAATGGAGTAATTTATGATGTTGGGTGCATTATAACATGTTTCTGGGATGGGTGACTTGTTCTGGTGTGATTAGCATAATCGAAGCATGGCATGGTAATGGGTAATCGATGTTGGAATTCATATTGTGGAAGAAATGCATTGTCACTATGAAATTATGATTCATGAGACGGATTATATGTTATTGCATTATGTTGCATGTTATGATTTATGTGTTTGTTATTGGATGTTGGAGGTTGTAATTCGATTTATGGTTTAAGGAGACGTAAGACAGTTGGGAGGTCGTCTTACGCTTGCGTCGCCTATTGGGGGTTTCCCACCCTAATAGGGATGTGCACATTGATGTCTTGAGGACGGAGAGACTTGCGATGTGTCGCAACATCGGGCAGGGGTCCCAATAGTGCTTGGGCTCGATACCACGGGTGTGTCCCGGGTACCTTTTTGGACTGCGGTTCGGTTGTTTTGGTGGTCGGTGATGTGGTGCCGTCACCGAGTTGTGGGTAACGTGTGTGTGTGTCCCAGGTACCGGTGTTGTTTAGGGAGCAGAGGCTTAGAGACTTGTATTGATGCATTCATATTTGCATATCATATGCATGTTTATTATCCTTCGTGTCTACTTGTAAGATTGAAACTGACGTTTGTGGCTTTGTGTAAATTGTCACTTATTTCTGGGGTGGCCTGTGTTGATCGATAAGATATTTCCGATCATATGGGGAGCAGATAGATTTATAGGTTTTCTTATAGCATTGATATGGATTCAGGTCGCATTATGGATTGAATTCGAGTACTTAGACCGTTGGTAGATGATATAGATGTAGACGAGTTGTATTTTATATTTATTCCTTGTTTTGTAATTCACTAAACTTGTATTTATTTATAAAATGTTCTTCAATTATTTGTTTGAAACACTACCTCGGGAAACCGATATGGTAACGTCTTTAATTACCTTGGCCGGGTAACTGGGGGTGTTACAAAGTGGTATCAGGGCAACGATTTTGGAACCTAAACTAATGAACCAAAATGAATTTATGTGTGTCTAATAAAATGAAGCCAATATAAGTACGATAGGAGAATGGCTTTGGGGAGGGTAGGCGCCCTCATTCCAAACCTAGTCTCTATCGTCTTGACCAGTGAACTACGGGGTGATTTCGGCCAAAGCTATGTGCATTTAACGTGATCATATGCATAATAGGATGAGTGAATAACTTATTTGCTTGATAAATTGTATGTTGCATGCGAATATAGAATGCATGAATTAATGGATTGATGGTTGAGGGTGTAATGTGTTATCAGTCATGTGTTTAAAGATTGAATGAAATGGATGCATGTTTCCTTCAATAATGTTCATATAATGTGTGAGTGCATGCTTCCTAATGTCGTATGTATACGTGTTGTGAGCTATTAGTATGACTAGTGTGCGACGTAGTAGCGATTATCGGTACCTAGTCGATAGTAGAAGAGTAATGAGTTAGAAATGATAGTTGTAGACGCGTGTGAGCTAACTCGGGATGTTCCACAGATAGTCGGTGGACTCCCAACCCTTATTCTTGTATCACAAGGACGATATCTTTATATTTTAGTCGAAAATTGCGGCCATAGGGGAGCACTCAACCGAATGTGATAAAGCACTCGGTCAAGTGGGGCCACACTCGACCGAGTGGCCCATACATTCGACGGAGTGGACGATTTTACAGCAGGTTCTGAAAAACCCGCACTTGACCGAGTAGACTAGTCACTCGACCGAGTGGACTCGACACTCAATCGAGTGTTATTGCATCGAGTATCACGCGAGAATTTTTGCCTCTTATCCTCTTATTCTATCTTCTTCATTCCTTCTTCATTCTCCACCATTCAAACATCAAACTCTCTCAAAATTTATTCCAAAAACTCCATTGTGGTCACTTTTGTTGGATTTATGTCCATGGTCCAATTAAGGTAACCCGGTTTACATTCTATGTAACCGTAATGTTTTGCTAGAAGCCGCTTACGGGTCGAGTCTTAAATGAGTTTAAGGACTTGTATAGAATTAAACGGGCCCATTGGGTCACACACAAGATGAATACGGCGTTTCATATTTACAGTTAGATTGAAATATGGAAATATGGCTCTAATTAGATTAAGCCTAGCTGCGATTAAGTAAGGGTTTAATTAGGAAACTGGGTCTTTTACTTCCCTATATATATAGAGAGAGATATATGGGAGTCATTTTCTATCATCTTATTCTCTCTGAGTTATTATACACCTTACCTTTCATACTAGCATAAAAATCGCTTCTCCTATTCATACGTGTGGATACTAGTGGAGGCACAACAATTGGGGTGCTCTTGGTTATTTGAGCAGTTGGGTTATTTGGATCTGGTTCTTATTTTTCTTATATATTGCTTGATATTATTGCTCACGGATTAATTCCGCTGCGAGGTAATTCTATTACTCTTTTATTTATGTTTTATTCTGATTTCTAACATGCATATGTTCATGGTGATTTATGTATTAAAATTGTTTTAATTACCCATAAATCCCTTCAAAGTCTGCCCTATTTCGGAAGAATTTACTATCTTGGGAGAATGGAAAGTTCACCAGACTCTGCTTATTCCTAACTTCCAGCAAGAATAGGTGAATAAATATCATGACTTTCTAGGGCTGCCCCGGATGGAGGCACATTCTTATGTCAAAGGAGATCGGGTATACCTATTCGCAATAGCCCACAAATTTCATCATACAAATGATCCTTTGATTCCTACAGTATTTCGTTGTAGGGCCTTCGGCTTGATCATGCTTCATGTTTTTACCTTTGAAAGAAGTATTGAGATCCCAGCTTGTCAAGGTAAGGCAAAATTCATTCGAATTGTTAAACTTATGGAGGCTCATCAGAGTCCTGCTTGGCTCATTCTCGCCGAAACTATCATTGGGTTAGATGCTCGAAAGGCTAACCCACATGCTGCATTTACTTGATCGACCCGTCTTCTACAGGTATGCTTTTCCGTCTTTTTCTTCTTTTTTTGACGTTTTTTTCGTTACTTTTTTTCTTTTTTTCTTTTCTCACCTCATTTATTTTCAGTAGGTTCTTTTTCATTTTTGCCCCGCCTTCTTTCTTTTCAGCGGACATTGCATTTTCTTGGTGGTTCCAACACAAACTCTGGAAACGTATCATCTGAGAAGCTTAACTGCTCGTCATCGTCATTTTACTTTGAGAATAAACGAGTGCTTTTGGAGACATAAGATCTCTGTCAACGATGGATTGCATGTTCTTTGGGAGTTACCTTAGCTTCGCTTGACTTCATTCACCGGTTTGCCCGACAATGATAGGATAAGATCCCTTACTTTATTGGGTTTAGAGCATTCTACCCATATCTATCTCGATCGAATACTTCATCAAATGGGTTGTCAACAGAGAATCCTGGCCTTTGAGCCCATGCGTGGCATTTTGGACAAGACAACTCCTGCTATACGTGGAGCATGGAAGCGATTGGGGGAGTATAGGACCATTTGGCTCGTCGTCGGGCCATTTCCTCCCTTTTGGGTATCGACTTCTTATCTAAATTGGGCCACTGAGCCCTCCTTCGAGGGTAGAAGGAGACTTCGGAAAGAAGAGGCCATCGAGTACAAATACCATGAAAAGGGTGAGAAAAATCGATAATTCTTCACTAAAGGGACTCCAATTTCATCTAAGCACGAGACAAAGACTGACACGACCCCTAAGACTGACTCGGTGGTTTCAGACTTATGGAAGAGGATGAGTTCAAGGACTGAGGGTGAACTGACACTTGCAGAGAGGCTTGGTCCATGACTTAGTGTGAAAGACAGGTTAGGCTTGCGTAAAGAGAGTGCAATTCCTCTGTAGAATAGGGCCAAGGTGATGATGGATGAGACTTTGTCTCGACGTAATGAGTCTCATGACTCGGCTAAGGGTAGACAGTAAATGTAGCATCATTATCAATTATTACGACTTATCGTTTTTCATTTGCTTTCCTTTCGCGTTGTTTGTTTGTAATGGGCTTCCCCCGGAATTTCCCCCGGAATCTTTAGAATAAATAAAAAGCAAATATTTATTAGAATCCCTAGTTTCTGCATTCAAAAATTTCATTTTCGTTTACATTGGTTCAATTGTACTCTTTACAAGACTTGCCTACGTATCTGCTTTCACATAATCAAAACGAGTTCGTAGTTCTCACTTTACGTCGTAAAAGCATTTCATGCAATGCCAGCAAATGCTAACAACTCAAAACTTGTTTTAAATACATTACAATTCAATTGCTATTTCATAAAATTCGAGAATGAGGTCTAAGGATAGTATTTCTTCAACTGGTGCAGGTTCGTCGGATTTGAGAAGTCTTTTCCATCCATATCTGTTAATCTAACAGCACCTCCCGTCAAAATATTCTTTACCAAATAAGGGCCTGCCCAATTTGGTTTGAATGTTCCCCTCGGGTCAACTGGTAGTAGAGCACGCAAGGATTTCAGTACCAAATTACCTTCTTTTATTCCACAAGGTTTCACCTTCTTGTTAAATGCTCTCTCTATCTTTTTTTGGTAGATTTGGACTTGATACAGTGCATTCAATCGTTGTTCTTCGAGCATTACTAGTGAATCATACCTAGCTTGAACCCAGTCGGCTTATGGAATTTGGCTCTCAAGTAAGATCCTTAGGATGATATTTCTAGCTTAATGGGCTGAACCGCTTCCGTGCCGTATGTCAAATAATACGGTGTTGCGCTAGTGGCAGTCTGAATTGATGTTCGATACCCCCATAATGCGAAGGGTATTTTGTCAAGCTATTCTCGATAATTTTCGTTTATCTTCTTATGGATAACCGTAACCATTTTACTTTCACCTTCTACCGCATCATTTGTCTGTGGTCGGTAAGGTAATGACTTGTGACGTTTTATCTTGTTGTTTTCAAGTCATACAACGGTTTCAGCCTGAAAATGGGTCCCATGATCACTAATCATTTCGTGTGGCACCCCATATCTACAGATGCTGTCGCTTTGAATGAACTTTGCTACCTGCTTCGCAGTTAATACCTTATATGATTTAGCTTCTATCCACTTTGAAGTAATTGATTGCAACTAGAATGAAGCAATGCCCTCCTGTTCCAGACAGTTTAACTTTTCCAATGATTTTAATTCCCCATATTGAAAATGGCCAGGGTGACATCATGGTATATAACATTGAGGGTGGCACATGCTTCACATTCGCGAAGATTTGGCAGTTATGACATTATCTGACATATTTGCGGCAATCTTTTCCATCATGGTCCATTAATAGCCTAATCTCATGATCTTTCGGACTAACATGTGTGCGTTCATGTGTGGTCCACACTTTGATGCACCCGACTTTGAACTGTTTATCGATTTCCTTCTTAACTTTTGAGGACCATTCTGTTCGCATTCTGTGTATCTTCTGCTTTACTTGTTTGAACCTTGGCTTAATCAGAATCTTGTGCTCTGCAATTTCCATATCAATCCCCGGCATGTCTTTATAAGACCATGCGAATACATCTTTGAACTCATTTAACAAGTCAGTAAACCCATGTTTCTCGGAGGGATCTAAAGTAGTTCTTATCTTATGCTCTTGCGGTTCTAAGGTGGTTCTCATATTGATGGTTTCGGTATCTTCAATTACCGAGCTTCTTTGGTCATACTCCTCTAACCCTTTTACTAACTGTGACGGTGACTCCAACTCTTCATCATTTTCTTCTTCGTGTTCGCCTTCGACCCCATTCTCGATGTCATTCTTAAAACAATCATTATCAAAAATTAAATTCCAATGTAAATAAAACAAGTCGTAAGCAAACTGGTACATATTATTATTAATCTGTGTAAAATGTGATAACATTTGAGCCAACTAATCAGGGGTCAGTGACGGGATATGTGCGGTAATCGAGACAGGCCCCAGAATACCAGAACTAGGAGGAGGTGCATGAAAAGGAAAGACCGTGGAAGCTGTATCTTCGACAACTGACACCTTAGACTTAGCCATAAGACTCATATCAGACTCAGACTCGGACTCAAAATCATCATCCGATTGAACATCTCTCCTTCTCTAGTAGTCATATTTAATAGCATTCCCATGATGTCGGTCAATTTAATCATTTTATGCCAACCAGATGCAGTACACTGAGGATCTACATCAGTAATAAGGGTAAATGGGTCGAAATGGACACTCTCCAGGATCATGTTTACCAAATCTTCGTTTGGTACTAGTGGCTTTTTTTCTTCTCCAAAGAGGAGACCTATAGATTTCTCGTCTTCGATTGGGGCGTGCTCTTCCTTTATCGTAGATACCGTTATGACATCGTCAGGAATGTAGTAACAATCATGGAATACTTCGATTCCAGGAACCATTTTGTTACTCCTCGAGTCGAAAATGGTTCGGGAAGACAAACTACATCTTCTCTGGTCTACACGACATGGTCGTTTATGGTCAATGGTTACGATCCCATTTTGATGACTAGTTGGTTCATATCCGAGCTTGAACCTTCTTTCTTGAGCTATAATT
>JAOWBH010169116.1:0-10730 GCA_028566215.1 Silene coronaria
AGTCAAATGAGGACGATATAATTGGGATTATGGGTAAAGGAAGTACATTATTACATGTTACATAGGAACCTATTCCTCATGGTAAAACCTTGTGATTCTGCTTTTATTCCGAATTCTTGCAGCAGGGAAATTAATGCCATTTAGAATTGAAATATTTTATGAAGGGGACTATCATAAGAAAATATGTTCGATTAATTGCAAAATTCAAAATCTCTCTTCTTCAGATGTTCGAGCAAGATCGAGAGTGTTGTTGACGCATATACCTCTATACCGGCCAGATGGGACTAATTGTGGCCCACACCGCTCGTCAGCCATCATCAATCAGGTATCACGGTTACTGCTTCTAGTTACTCGCCTTTAGACTTGGTTTACTATAGTGAGCTGATACATCTTTACTGCCATTTGTAGCATGGCGCTAACAATTGAGCAATTAAACTTACAGGCCTTTTTTCCTTTGTGTCCAGAGCATTTCGCGTTCCCCTTATAATCACAGGATAATGTAAGCGTAAAGTCAGACTCTCTACCATTTCCACTTATCAATTTTACCTTTTCAGTTGTTTTTACTTTCTTTTTCTGATGGGACCCACAGGGGTATTTTTGACGTTGACATGTTTTGAACACAGATAATGAATACTCGGTGATCTACCAGTTAAGCTAGCCAACATCTAATGTTTCACACGTATATGATGAGTGTTGTTCACTTAATGTTGCAGATACCAGAATTATGTCTCTGAAAAGTCATCAGGCCGTTTATTGGACTTAGTTCAGCCTGTATGTTCACTAAACTTTTATTTTCTGCTTATTTAATCGGAACAAATCAACCCTTTTCTTCATAGACTGGAATATTGATGAAATTACTGATGGCCTTTTTGTTTCCTGAATCCCAAGGTACTTGTGCTATCTGGTCATGATCATGACCAATGTACAGTTACCCATAAAACTAAACATGGTCCTGTCAAAGAGGTAAGAACCGAAATTCCCTTAAAAAAGAACCGAACATTGCTAAAGTTATTAGTATGTCGATTGTTTCGAACACTGATGACATTTTTTACTGCAGCATACTGTCGGAACTCTAAGTTGGCAACAAGGGAACTGGTATCCATCATTTATGCTTATGTCTGTTGGTACAAATAAATCTTCTCTAGCGCCGGATGTACTCGTTCATCTTTGTTTTCTTCCAAGGCAACTCTTCATATACATGTGGTAATTCCTCATAACTTGCCTTCCATGATTATAGCAGCCACAATAACTCGAAGTTTTATTACCTCCCTGCCGAATTCATTGTCGGGATTGTCCCCATTTAATTTTAATGTCAACTTTGACAACTTGTGAACCTATGCAAAAATTGTCATGTTTGACAATTATTCTCATTTGATCGTTTTTGTATGATTGTATATTTTGAGAAAATTTGACTTCACCTCCAATCGTTATAACGTATTATGAGAAAATGTTGGTACAAATCAACAATGTTTAATGATAAAAAACATAAAACTCGGTGGGGACAATATAAATGAGACGGAGGGAGTACTTCTTATTGGTCTTATGTTCTTATGTTCTTGATTATCAATCGGTGTCAGGTATATCGCACTTTTTGTTATAACCATCCTTGCCTTGTCATTTTGGCCTTCATATGGAATAGACATTGGGTATCACTGTGGCCATTTGATGACAAATGTGAAGAAATCGGTATATGGAAGTCTTTTTTCGAGTGGCTCGAAAGAGAAAAATGAAGATGAAGACTGTGAGTACGAGATGATGTGGGATGCTGAAGGAGGTATGCATCTTGTCAAGAAGCCTCGTGCACGAACTCCTTCTGTAGAGTCCAAGGAGATGAATTTCGTTGAAAGGTCTGTTGCTCGTTCTACCTTACAACATCCTTTTCTGTTTTGTTGTTCGCGATATCCTATTCCACAGGCAATGATGCCGGTGTATCATAGTGTGACTGTACAATCCGACCCCTCTTTACTTGCCATGGGCACCTTTGAAACCTTAGTGTAATGTTGATATATTTGATCGAAATAATCATACTTTCCAACCATTGAAAGAAGCATGATCTTTAACACTACATATAAATGGATTGGGAGTTTTTCTGAATCATACCTCTACTTATGTAGGGGCAATGCCGTGATGCGTACATCTAGGAGACAAGCGCTCTCACAGGATGAAGGTGCTGTAAAACCAGACAGTGACGGGAATCCAGGCTCGTCAGCAGTGATCTTACCAAGATCAACAAAATCAACAGCTGCAAGAGTGGTGCAGAGAGTTCTTCGGGTGCTCGGAATGGTATCTGTGATTGCTTTGGTCAATGTCCCACTCTACATGATGCTGTTGTTCAAAGATTGGGTCGAGTAACGATAGAGGTGAGCAATCCATAATGCAAGGTGCTGTTCTTTGTTGAATTTGATCATTTCGACATCTTTAATGTTGAAATCTAGGATACACAACTCTTTTTGTAGGTAATTCTTTGTGTGTTATTATTTTTTTTTTTGAAATGGTTATTTACCAAGAATGATAGTATCTCATGTAATTTACGGTAAGCATGTCAAGATAGGCGAGCTTTGGTACAAACTATATGTACTCTACCAATTTTTTCAATTTTCGATAAGCTTTAAATTCATTGTTCGTCTTCCTGCCCTTTTGATCCACACACCGTTGCTAAGTGAGCTTGCTCTAACTATTACCGTAAATTTTCTTTTTGGTGTCAAATGAGATGCAAGGCCAGTACAATGTATGGAGAGGATTTGAAATATATAGCATGCACAAATATTCAGTTTCAGTCTTTCCGACACGTTTCCTAGATGTTAATTACAATAATGAGCATATGACTTGATCACAAGTAGATGAAGACAATGACATCCTTAATTAATTGGGTTTATTTACAAATTAGTGGTAATGATGTTAAGTAAACGGTAGAATCACTATCGTTTATGCTCACACCACTCTTACAAGTGCATCACTCGTGCTAATGCGATGTCATGATCTCACTTTTGTTAAGGAAACATCACTTGTTTTGTACTATAAGTGAAACATTGTTAAATTTGTTATCAATCATTCAATCTTATCATCACTAGGTTATAAAAAAAAAAAAACTTTGGAGAGACGATTCACACTATGTGTGGTTTTCTTTAATTTTTGGTAAAACGGGTCATAAATGCAAATATTTTTAAATGACTCATTTAACGAGTCCTATCCTTTCATAATTCGTTAATGAAGTTAACACTACTTATCGTTGTTTGAAATTCCCTTATTACACTGTATGTTACACATTCATTATTTCAACTTCCTATTATAAGAAAAATGATAATAAATGAACGAGACAAATGAAATAATTTTTTTTCCTAACATAATGTTATCATATAAGTGATTTTTAAAAACTTCGCGTGTGCTACATAGACCTGACGAAACTGACCCGATTCAAATGAGGGACCCGATATCGATCCTACACCCGAACTTGACCCGACCCTGTTGCAAACGGATTATTATCCATGAATAACTCGATAGAGTTGATCCGAAAATGACCCGTACCCGAAATAACCTTACCTGACTCAGGCCCGAAACCGACAAATCCGAACCTAACTCGACCTGATTGGCCTATTTACCAAGTCTAGTGTTACATAAAGATAATGCGTAGCTAAGTACTAATACTTTACGTGAAACAATTTTACAATTTACCCGCATACAACAGTCTTAAACAAAAATATATAAAAAATCAACCAACCAAATAACATACAACAAAGCGTCTTGCTTGTGATGGATAGTATCCGTCACAAGTTGAAGACGGGTGTCCCTCTCACAATAAGATAAGTGGGAGAGTAAGTGGGAGAAAATGGAGCATCCCATGAATAATGGCACTTGCAAATTGTGAAAATGGTACTATACGACTTCAGCTTGTGATGAATAGTGCGCGTCTGCGGCTTGTGATTTTGTGAGCTTACAATTGGAGGGTTGTTTGGACCTAGAAAAAATAAACAAAAAAAGACATCTCGTGAAGCAAGTGTCGCTAGAAAGTACACAACGAATAGAGCAAAATGGACTCATCATGTGAGGCCAAGCCAGACCACCTTACTCCTTTATCTTGCATGCAAATATTTTACACCAACCAATTTATATTCTTCAATTTTTTTTTAGCAATTTCAATCTTTTATATTTTCGGATTATTCGACAGAATAAAAACTTTATATCTCATAAGTTTCATGAGATTTCTAAGTATTTTCATCTCATTTTTTACGTAATGTAATATATATCTTTTATGTTCGTTAATGCAATACCAAATTTTATTGCTAAAATTATTCGTTTTATAATAAGATTTTGTTCAAATTTCAAAAAAAAAAATGAGATAAACAAAAGTCAAACCCATTTTTTACTACCACGTCCTTATTTCTCTATCATTAGTTAATGGAAAATTTTGATTATTCGAATGCAATTTTATTTACTCCGTATTTTATTAATTTTATATAACTAAACTATGCTTAAAATATTGGTCTTCTTTAGAAGATTTTGTGTAAAACGTTTTTTTTTATAATTTTTAATTTCCATTTGAACTAATATCTGGTTATGAGTTTAGTGATTTAAGATCCGATTTATACAATATTAATGTAAATTGCCTTAGCCGAATAAATGATTTTACTCACTATTTGGCATGAATTATGAGAGAGTTCATTGAGAATACAAAAACCAACGGCCTTGCTTCATTAATCGTATACCTAATTGTTTTCACAACGATTTTAAGCATTTTAGCCCTTTACTCCCCTTTCTCCTTCCTCATCATCGGCAAACGGCTTCCAATTAACCATAGCGATCACGGTACGTTACATGTTACACCCGTAATTTATAATTCGTCACGTCCAAACGATTCTACCCATATTTCAAATAAACGAAAACTTTGAATTATGGGTAGAATCGATTGGATGAAATTATTCGAGGTAGTGTTGTGTTATCGATATAATTATATAGTTTTTTTGGATGATTGTTTGGAAATTTGGAACAAAATACTCGTGTTATTAGTCATTTATGATACGGTATCGTGATAAAATTATGAAATATTACGATAAAGTTAATGTAATACGGAGTATAATAACATATGAATCATAAATTACGTCAACGTCTTAATCCATAGATGTTTGTTATTGTATGCTCTGCCAATCCCGTCATGACCTGGGTTCAAATTCCGTCAGAAAAAAAATCGCCCTCCCTGACTCCCTCTAGACCAGTACGACATATCGGGGAAGGAAACCTGTTACGAATTGTCACGTTACTTCCATCTTAATTACTAGGCTAAGACCTTTTCGATAATATTTTCAGATATTTTAAGATGTGATTTGTTTGATGGGCAATGGGTTCGAGACCCAAATAGCCCACTATACAAGAATACAAGTTGTTCAACAATTCCATCGTCAAAGAATTGTTTCTTGCATGGAAGAAACGACACAGAATTCTTATATTGGAGATGGAAGCCATACGGATGTGAATTGTCGAGATTTGAACCCGTGACCTTTCTTGACATAGTACGCGATAAAACTCTTGCGTTTATAGGAGACTCAGTTGCTAGGAACCAAATGGAGTCACTTTTATGTCTTCTATCTCAAGAGGAGACACCAATAGATGTGTTCAAAGATGCTAAAGACCGGTCTCGAACATGGTTATTTCCTAGGAGTAATTTCACCCTTATGGTGTTATGGACTCGGTTTTTGATCAAGGGCGTTGAAAGAGAAGGCGGCGTGTTTGATTTGCACCTTGATCAGGTTGATGAAATTTGGTCTCAAAATGTCAGTCATGGGCTTGTGGATTATGCTATTGTATCGGATTCGCAATGGTTCTTTAAGAAGAATTATTTGTATGAAAATGGGAAATTGATCGGTTGTCTCGACTGTAATGAAACCGGTGTGAATCAATTTGATGTGGGGTTCGTGATTGGCAAAGCCTTCAAGACGACACTCAGGTATCGCTGGTCATTTGTTTACCTTTTACCGTACAATGTTTGTGAGAGATATTTTAATCAAAGATAAACAAATAATTGAGAATTCGCTAATTTGATTTCACTTGATGGAGTACTACAGGTACATAAATGATTGTGAAAAATGCAAAGACATGGTGACTATAGTGAGGACGATATCTCCGTCTCATTTTGAGAACGGAACATGGAAAACCGGAGGTAATTGTGAACGGTCAAAGCCTTACAACACCAAAGACGTAGGGGATTTGTTGACGAAAGGCAAAAATAGAGTCGAGTGGGGGGTGAGGAACATTCAACTGCAAGAAGTTGAGAGAGCGAGGAAAGACGCCTTGACCGGTAGAGAGAATTTCCGAGCTATGGACATCACTAAAGTCATGGTGACGAGGCCTGATGGGCACCCTGGCTCACATTGGCGCGACAAAAAGAAGAAAGGGTTTAATGATTGCGTACATTGGTGTATGCCTGGACCGATTGATACTTGGAATGATCTTATGTTAGCTCTAATAAGTCGAATCAGATTGTAGAAAACAATTCCGATTTAGACTAGAAAATGTATACTATTCTCCGTCTGTTTTATTTTTTTTTACGAATATGTGAGGAGAATTTTGACACGGGAAAGATACATAAAATCATTTTTGATTTGTAATTAGAGATCAGCTAACATGAATGTGATATGGTGCTAAAGGTTGCTGGGTGCCGGAGTTAAAATCGACCTCCGTCTCTTTTCCATTAGGCAATCGGACGACCACTTTAAAACAAACAATGACCATAAATCCGTTTAAAGCGGTAAGTAGATAATACACCTGATGTACTAGCACCCATTATAGAAATATGAATTTTTGTATTAATTCAAGTTTATTGATTACAATTATTACATGATCCCTCAATTTTAAGCTCTTACAGTTCTTAAATAACAGAGGGATCAAAACAGAGAATTACAGTACATGATAATAAGATCCATAGTAAAATTACATGCATATATTATATATATAATACGGAGTAATTCCTTAGGTACCAAACATATAAGCAACATATAATTTGCATATATGATATCCCTCATATCGGTCGCCGATCCAATTATCCGAGGACGGTCGAGATTGGTGAGTAGCAACCGGGCATTCATTACGAAATGCTAGTTTGCCAAAATGCAACAATTTATGCAACCATGAACCTCCCTTATGCCAAAAATAAACCCAATGGACTTTGCCAATTTGGGTAAAAAATTTTGGGATGGCATAAGGTTAAGGCACCAAAAAGAAGCTACATCATTGCTTGGTGTAACCCAATCGCGACTTTCCACGTGTCATCGGAGAAATAACGTTCCGAATATAGGGAAGGTACCCTAGGGAAAAGTGTAGTTATGTAGTTCGTGTATCTCGGTGAGTCAGTCTTATTTGACTTGACTTTATATTAAAGAAAAAAAGCTTACGCGAAGCTTATTCACTGTCCTTAAACCCGAGTGCAGCAAATTATGTGTAGGGTCTTTATTCATCGCCTTGAATGTACCAACATAGAAGCATGGTGGCACATCGACGAAGAATGTAAACCCGGGCACGTTGCTCTTTAACCAAAGAAGCACACTTCCTTGTGAACCCGTTCCCCTTTCGCTTAGAAGGGACGTAAGAAATGCTCTTATGTTGTTGAACTTGAGCCATTTCTAAATTGATTATAATTCAACTTACTGAAAATAAATAAATAAAATTAAGTAGAAGTGTTTGAGAGGACAATGTATGAATGAATGTGATGGGAATGTAAGTGTAAGTATGTGCCTTTATATATGGTTGTAAGTGTTAGGTGTTGCCAACTATGATTAGATATATAATAGTATTAAACTCTGGTTAAACCCTTTCCCTTTGTTAAAAAGACAGGGTTACAAGTTGATGAGCAGTAAAAGGAGATGAACACGTACAATCTCGGGAAAAGAGGGATTTGAAAATACGAGAAGAATCACGATTTCGAGGAGAAGGGGGTGAACGTAGTCATTAACTTTTTTTTATTTTAGTTACAATGAAGGAATTGAGTAGGGATTATTATATGGACGGTTGTATGGTAATTGGGAGAAGGAAGATTACAAAGTGAGCAAAGTAAGCATAAGAAAATGAGAGAATGCTTGAAAATAAGAGAAAAAAGGGAACAAAGGTGCGGTAAATGAGGTGTAGTTTCAAGTTATGAGGAGTTGTTTTGTTAGATTTTTAGCATCACATAATAATGCACTAATTACTATGTAACTCTCATTTCCAACACACGCATACATCCGTTACACTATTCTTTACAGCAAATACTGCAATGCAATGTTTATTGTAAAAAAAAAATCTTGTACGGAGAGCGGTTAATTTTGTGTAAGACTGTTGTATATGTATAACTTAGTATAGGTTAATATGACTTGGTAAGTTTGATGTATGCATCCAATAGTCTCATTTGAGTTTTTGTGTATAAGATCTTTGAATGTTTGTAATAAAGTCTTTTTATTGTTTTTGATTTTATTTTGTTCAGGTTTTGGTTGAAAGCATGCAACCATCTTAAACGATATTTTTTTTTTTGGTAACGAGGGAACCCGCAGCCGCTATCTTTGGTGTGCACTGGGTAAACCCGCGGGTGTTCTTAAACGATATTGATTGTTATTTTTATATACGACGTTTTTTTTAGCTCGGATTTTATTTGATTATAGTCATTAGGATTTAACGTTAGTAGTGCTATTATTTACGGTATAATTTTGTATACAGGGAGTTGTAACTTGTGAACTCGAAATTTTTTGGTTAAGTAAATCTTTAAATAACACCAAAGTAGTTGTACTATTGTAATAGTACCATCAAGTCATCAACCATGCATTGTAAGATTGGTTGTAGGAGGGTGGGACTTTTGCTAGCCTTGTAAGGCCACAAACCCTAGAGTGATTTAGTTGGGAATTGAAAGTATTAATATTAAGTACTTCGGGTTAATTATTTGTTACATATAATTATACGCCCTCACTTTAATTAACACAGATTTTCATTTGTGATACACTACTACTTGTAATGTCTAACAACCGTTTTAAATAATGAGAAAAATATAAGGTCACCGCGAGATCTTTTCATCACAACTCACGAATATTTTTCAATAAATTGTTTATTTCAAAATTCTATATTTTTATACTTCTTAAAACGCGATTACATAACATATTTTGAAAAATGTAAACCGTTCCCTTCCACCTTGTAACCGCGACTAGAATCCGAACAAAGAATCAAAGATTGAAGGCATCAACATCATTATCTTTCACGTTTTACTGAAAATCTTTGGCATGTGAATTAACGATTTTAACTGATATGATGCTAATCTTTTTAATCGTATTGTAGTTAACTCTACGAGTTTCCACAAGCCAAGTAATTGGCCTTTGAATTGAAATAGTGTTTAATTACGTGCATAATCACATGGCAACAACTTACAACCATAAATAACCATAACACTAAATCTATACAGATTTGCTGCTTGATTTGCTAATCATAGGATTTGTACAAGTACAAAGAATCAATGAACTAGCATTAACTTCTTGATAATATTAATTAACTAGTTTGTTGCCCGTGCGTTGCACGGATTCTAAAATAATTGGCTAAATGTATAATGTTTAAGGACGTTTTAATCTTTATTGTGTAAAGATTATTGGACAATGTTAATTCTAACATAATGGTCATAATTATTGGTTCAACTTGTGATTTTCTTAGCTAAATTAATTGACATTTGTATGACAATTTTTTTCTTTAGATAGTAGTTTTGATTTTAGAAAGGTTTAGTTGGTAAAAAAACAAAAACAACAATTTATTATATTTTAAATCAACTATCATTGTATTATATACAATATGTACATGTCTCCTTTCTTTTGATATTTGTATCTAAAATATGATAAATGAATACATATGCGATACACTTTTCCGCTTCTTAAATCTCTTCTTTTTGGATCTCCTCCCTAACTCAACCATGCGTTTAGTGTCATTTGTTATTGTTAATAGTCGGGGAACGTTTCTAACAATGAGTATATAATATGTTTGTTTTTTCCATCATCAAAATATTCTTATAACTCATTTTTCTTTTTAACCTTGACTGTTATATCACTTACAGGTGCTCCTTTAAAAGTTTCTACTTAGGGCATTCTTATTCTAAAAAGCTTTCTTATCCTAACTTTACCATTCTTTTCTCGGTGCAACCTTAAATAGTTATAGTCTACTCGTAGCAACCACCGTATTTCTCTTTTCTTGCGACTTTTTTAGTGAGGGTATACTCCCAAATAATATAATCCTCTTCCCTGCGGGTTTGCCAATTTCGCATATGCCATATGTCACCATCATTCGAAGATCAACAACATCCATATTTTGTGAGAATGTCTCTTACTTCACAATGTGTAGGGTTCTTGTTACATTCACTCACCTTCTATTCCTTTAATTTGACCTCTAACCTCAACTCTTTCAAAACCACAACCACCCCAACTCGTCTTGATTTACTATATATGATTTTTTTTTACTTTATTCATTTGGTGTCTTTGGTCAGCTCAGTGCCTTGAACGTGCAATGACTTTCTTCTACTCAATTTTAATGCACTTCTTGGTCTCTTACCAACACTCTTGAAACTCACCCTCAAAACACTTGTCAACACACTCTATTGGACCTTCTTGATTCCTCCTGACACAAAATCAATGTTGTCATCTCATTTTACATTACTTCTCGTTTGACGGGTATTAGTTGAATTGGCCGTAATCATTACAATGGTTAGACGATGGAATTTTAAGTGTTCCACTTTTACCCTTTTG
>JAOWBH010169127.1:0-10729 GCA_028566215.1 Silene coronaria
AGGTTGGTAACATCCCTAAGAGCATCCACATTGTACAGGATGTCATCTTCCTGTTATTTCTTCTCTTTCCTTTTATTTTTTTGACATCTCACCTTATCTTTCATCCAACTCATTTTCTACTATCTTCATCCTCCTCCTACTTTTCTTCTACTCCCTCACATACTCTATATTTTTCCCTCTTTCTTAAAACGGATTATTCAGGTTTTCTTCTATTTTCCCTTATTTGGAAAGATTTTATAAATATTATACTTTCACCTCTCTCCAATCACCAAACCCCACCCATATCCTTTATTAATATTTAATCATACTTATTTTTACCTCTCTCCAATCATCAAACCCCACCCATATATTTTATTATTATTATTATTTAATCCTTATATTTCTACCTCTCTCCAATTATCAAACCCTACTCACACTTCCACCCTTAATTCTTGTGCCCATTAGAAAGGAGAAGAATATAAGGTATGAGAGGGGATATTTATTTACCCACAAGAGAATCCTCTCTATTTCCTCTTTCATATTTTAATTATTTTATAACTATTGTTATAATGAAAATTATATAAAATAATATATAAATGCAATAATTTCATAGGGGAGTGGCATTTGGGTCTATGTTGTACTTCCTCTAAAAATAGAGGAAGTGTTCCTCTTCCTCTTCTAAGAGGATGTGAAAATTAATTCCACATTGAATAAGACATCCTCTTAAAGGAGAGAGTGCTAAGAGGATGGATGCACCATCCTCTTCAATGTGGGTGTTCTAACAATTAATAACTTTCACATATGACAAAACCACTTTACTTTTTTTACATTTGTCAACACATGTTTTATGCGGTAAATATCGTTAATTACATATTTGCAAAAATTATAAAAGTTAAATATTTTTTGTGTACTTGTAAAGGCGAATCAAACGAGATTCCACATGAATACATAAATAGTGTATAAAATGAAAAGTGGTAGAGTGAAGTTGAATGGAGAAAATAAGGTTTTTGATACTTGAAAGTGCGAAAGGAATTAAGATGGCGATCACTCAATCAAATTTTGACCTACCCTTATAATTATTAGATCAAGTAATTTTTTTTTATAAAACCGATCATAAATATAAATACTGTTTTTCTAACTTATGCCTAGGGATGGCAACGGATTCATAACCCTGTTCAAATCCGCGAATCTGGACTCTGATGAAGCGGATATGGATCTCATGTTTATGGATTCAGTGGATATGGGTCGGATATGAATCTTGAAATTTTACACGGATCTGGATCTGGATCTTGTTGTTAAGATTCGGATCCTAATCATGGATCCATATTTTTTATTTTATTTTTAAATATATAAGAAAAACTTAGTTTATAAAAGTCATGTTTTCTTATCTTTTATTCAACTATAATGTCAATTTACAACATAATTTAAATGTTCGAGAACAATAATTAGCCTTTTCATTATCCTAATAATAACTTAGGCGGTAATTTTTTACTTTATCATGCTTATTGTTGGCATATTTTATATCTATAATCCTTAGTAAACATTTTAATGTGTTTTATGGAATTTTGATAGTAAAAGTACATTTAAAAAATGAAAAAATAGATAAAAAAAGTTGAAAAAGATTGGATCCATTTGGGATTCAGATCCTACCTTGATCCAATGGATATGGATATGGATATGGATCTGAAAAATTTGGACCCTGCGGATATGGGTCGAATCTGGATCCAACATATATAAATGGATATGAATATGGTATCCTATAAGACCTTATCCAGACCCTACCCATTGTCATCCCTAGTTATGCTCACTAGGGACTAGGCATCGGATACGAAACTCAAAAACGAAAGAATTAAATGGAGTTTTTATGGGAAATTGTAATATCCTATCACTTTTATTTTATTTACAAGAAATACATTTAATTTTTTCCTATTTGATTTCTTATCCTATGCTATGCCCAGGGAGATAAGTTAAAAATCAAACTTTAATCATGTAAACTCTAAATTTTAACCATGCTCGTAAGGGTGGAGTCTATTAGTTAAAATTTGAGTGAAATTCACAGGAGACCCGGGTCAAAACCTCCTCAAGAGCAAAAATCTTGTGGAGCATTCTTGCCTTGAGTTCATGCCTTACAGACTTCGAGCTTGTCATCCTCGGGTGACTTACCTGGTATACGTAGTTTGCAGGCTATCCCGCGGGTTTACCCAGTGCACACCAAAAGTAGCGGTTGCGGGTTCCCTCGTTATCAAAAAAAAAAAAAAAAAAAAAATTAACCACTCGACTTTATTATTACGAGCCATAGAAAGGCCAACCCATCATAAAACGATCTTATTCGATAATTTGTTTTTTACTCATTGATCTCCAATAGCGATTGGACCTACTAGGGTTTCGAATTCGCCAAGTTCATCCCCAAATTCATCACTCCTTCGAACTTCCCTGAAATCAATCTCTTTAATCCCAATTAAAATTATACTTCCCCAATTCCACACCAAAACCATATTTTTTTCCCGCAACTAATCGAAAAATCCTCCCTCAATGTCGACAGGACAAGCGAGGGCGGTAATGGAGGGAGACCTGCAAATAGTCGCAGTAAACGACGAGCCTTCGTCGACGGCGATGACGTCAGCGCTGCCGCCAAAACCACCAGGCGGCGGGTCGTCGAACGCGCTGGTAGAGTACACGCATCCTGTGTTTAGGGAAGAACAGGAAGATTTAGAGGTTAAACTTCGTCGTATTCTTGATAATGTTCCTGTTAGGGTTAGCAATACTTCCGGTAGTTCTGCTGGTTCCGGTTCCGGTGATTTTCATCAGGTTTGTTTCGATATCGAAGCTGTAATTTTGAAATGTTATTAATTGATTTGATATTATGTTGTTGAATTTATGTATTTTTAGCTTAGAACTTGTTAGGTTATGCGATATTTGATTGTATCGTGTTATCGTACACCCTAGCCGATTAAAGATTAGAATTAACATGATCTTAGACTAGAAAAGGAGGTCTATTGTTGGCTGAGGCGGATGGTGAGTTGGTAGTTGGTACACCCGGTGTATATAAGAATTTATCGATTTTAAAAAACGAGGAAGTAGCTGGTTTGCATAGGGATTCTGAGCTATACCTGGTGACGCTGGTGTACTATGTTAATGTATGGACCAGGGTATGAGAAAATTGGAATTGACGATAATTCTTGTAAGTAACCGAGTAGAATCTTAGTGTAAATAGATATAGATTATGGTGATGTGGTATGACGGGTGTATCTGAGGATTAATGGTGGTTTGGAGTGACGGGAGGGGGACGGGAGGGGGTGTGTTTGGTGTCTGTAATTTACTATTGTGGCATTTAGTGTGGCTAAGAAGGTGAATTATCGACAAAAGCCTGTAAGATTTGTTTAGTTGTAGAAGAATATGATATGGCATTGATGTAGGGCATGGTTTTGGGAGTGGTGGTAGCGATTGGTTCTTTGGTGAATGAGCTTGTGAGTTGTTGTTACTGATCAATTGATGAACAGTTCAAATTAAGGTCTCTGTTTCGAGTGAGGAACTCAATAGTTAGTATTGAAATTCTTTGCTAGGAGTATATTTGTGCGATCGATTCCTGAGTATTATAGAGGTTGAGATGGGGGAGTTTACAATTAGCGGATACGGAGAACAGTTAAGTAATGGTCTATGCTACGCAGTCTCTTCATATTTGATCACCTCCCGTTGTCTGACACAATCTGATTCATGAACATTTTATTTTCAACCCAAAACAAGAGTTTTTTGTTAGATAGCAGAGCCTGATGTCGGACACTATTGAGGTCATTAGGAGCTTGATTTTGGGAGTTGGGATTACTATGGATGAGTGGCATATTGAAAGAAATATCACTTTAAAAGGAACTCAGTGTTTGGTGATTAAAGATCTGAAGATTAATCATGTATGAGAACTCGGGTATGGGCACTTGATGCTAAGATTGGGAGTGGACATTTGTTAATTCATCATTTGGTGCGAATGTGCTATCAATTTTTTTAATTAGGGTGTTCATTAGACTACTAAAAAGCCAAACAGGTGAATCAAATTTCATAGCTAGAATCGCATAACTTGTGCTTTCGAGACAGTAGGTGTCTTCTTCTACTTGTCTACTCGATTGGCTTTGCAATTATCAAGCTCTCCTCCTTGTGAAGAAATCATCCCTGGAACCTTGGATTAGCTCATTCTAACATGATCAATACTAATAACCTGATCAGGAGTTGTAAGTAGATAGTCCCTAGGTATGCTGTGATTAAACTTACTGCAGTGAGGAACTTGATCACCTTATTTGCCTGGTCCCCTTTCCATCACGTGTAACCTGCTTTCACGCTGTGAGACTAGGTAATGACAATAGGATGATTAGATCTGTCATGACTATATTAGTGGATGCTCCGTAATTGCTGGATTTGCTGCTGGTGTTTGAAGGTTTCTCTTGCACCTCGACCTGTTATCTACAGATTAGATTCAAGGAGCGTCATGGTCATCGTCTTCGTGGTCCAACATAATGGACTGAAGCAGCTCTTAAATAACCTTCGCTGTTATTTCTATTTTATGACAGTTGCGTATTTTTTTTCCCCATATGCTCATGACGAGGACAATTTCCCGTGATTATTAGGCTAAATGTCACATCTCAGTTGACCTTGGTCTTTTTAGAGTTTTGTGTTGTTTCCTTCCTGTATAGCTTGATAACACTAGGACAATATCCCGTGATTATAGTTTGTACTAAAACTCTGTTTATACAGTATCGGCAAATGAGACGGAAAGAACAAGACAGGCTTTCAAGAATGGAGGCTGACTATCAGAAAAGAAAAGAGGTGGCAGAATTTGAGATCAGAAGAGAACAAAGACTTAAAGAAACCGAAGAAAGAACTGCAAAAAAACGTGCAAAACGACAGAAGAAGAAGCAAAGGAAGAAAGAAAAGCGAAGCAGCCTACCCACAGATGGAGAAACGCGACAAAACGAGAATTCTTCAGATGATGATGGTGACACTGATAAAGATCAGGCAAGAGATTCTTAAACTTTTTAGTGAACTTTTGTAATACTCCAGAACCCTTGCAATTCCCAAATTGATCAGTTCATGGTTTTCTCGGATTCATGTCTTGTACAACTATGTATGCAATTTATTAGATTGTGAGGCAAGGCTGGCTCTTGATGACGAAATGAATATACCCCGTGATTTTGTACCCTTAGCATGTCCATCGTATAGTGAGTGGTAATTACTTAATGATTATTTTGTACCCTTTAGAACATTATATTTGGAGTTTTATGTGGTGGGGGAGGGAGATTCAAGATGTGGTGTTTGATGGGGTGGCGTGTGTTCGACTGGGCGGGGAATGGCTGCTATTTGCCAACCCCTTGTAGTTGTTTCGTTAGATACAAAAATCACTTGAATTGGTAGTATTCTATCTTCACCTGATGCCATTCAATCATTACTTGCCAATTATCGTGATAAAAATGATCCTATACAGAGTCAAACCTATAATATAGGTTAAGCAAATAAAATTGATAATTAAGATTATTCATCATTTGTTACTGATTTAGAGTGATTAATTTCTGTTTTATTGTGATTTAAGTCGGGCAGGACTACAGGGATGGTAAAAAACTTTTTTTCCCTTTTTAGGTGAAATGTGAAATATATTGATAATCATAAAAAAGTTACATCATCTACTACCAACAACTCATTCTTACATTGCCACTATAGACATTAAGACCCTATTCTTTTGGATTTAAATTTACTTAAATTAAGTTTACTTTAGATCCTATAAGTTCAATTCAATTCAATTCAGATAAGTTCAGATCTTATAAGTTAAGTTTAGATCTTATAAGTTAAGTTCAGATCATATAAATTCAGTTCAGATCCTATAAGTTCAGTTAAGTTCAGATCTTATAAGTTCAGTTCATAAAAGTCAGATCCTATAAGTTCAGTTAAGTTCAATTCAGATAAGTTCAGATTGTATAAGTTCAGTTCAGATCTCATTCAGGCCAGCATCTAATACTACTAATCCAATTTCTGTCTACCCTAAATTTAACCAAATCAATCCTAGTAAGTATTCTAGGCATTACAACTCTATAGCCCTTAGCAATACATCCCGTGGATGCATAACAACCCCTTCGATCCTGCAATAATTTCTAGCAAACCATATATGGTACATCAGGCTTGCTAAATTAGCCATAATGATCTAATTTTTGAACAAAGACCCGCATCTCCAATTAATACACCATTCAATTGAATCAATTCCTTGGAGATTAAAACCCAACCGACACCAAACCGAAAGATTGGTATAGGATGGGCCTGCTATAGTTAGGATGGTAGTCCTATATACTGTTCTTTCACCGGCTTTGCTCAAAGTGTTGAACAAGCTGAAGGGAAGGCTATTTTGGAGGTTGTTAAATGGGCATGGAATGCGAAGCGACTGCATATCTCTATTGCTTCTGATTACTTAAGAATCCTTGATTAGATATTGGAAGGAAAGGCTAACAATCACCTTAATACTGTGGTTGTGGAAGACATTTTGCTTTTAGCTAGAAACTTTCATTGTATTAATTTTTCTTTGTATCTCGTTCTTGTAATACTCTAGCTCATAATCTAGCAAATCATGCTAGGATATAATCAACACTTTCTACTTGTCAAAAGAAAAAGAAAAAAAAAAAGCTTGGACAAGCTTCACACAATGCATACTTAAAGCACAATTGAAAAACAGGTGCTGATGATCCTCTTCACAGCGATTGGATAAAAAACAACGAACATCATAAGTGATTCCATGACTAACCAACCTGTCTTTAGTAAGGAGTCTCTCCAAAGCAGTGGCGAACCGAGAAGTTTAAGAGCGGGGGTGCACAAATTTAAAAAAAATCACACGATATAGAAAAATGATTAATGATTAAATGTTATCATCACTAATACAAATACTCAAACTTTTGTTTATTCATGAATGTAAAAATGAAATACAACATATATGTACATAATTAAATCAATATAATTTTCAGGTGTGATAAATAAAAAATTAGGGATTTATAATTCTAATTAAAATTTCCGAAATGAGGGTTCAATACATGTGAGATTGAGGATGTCAAGTAAGTATCAAAATTTACAACACAAAATCACTAATAAACAACAATGAATCAAAACAAAACGAATAATTTATAAAAGAGACCTTCAAAGTAACAAATAAATTACAAATCTTAAAAACAAAAATCCAAATTACAAAGTTAAAACGGAAAATTCACGTGGTACCCTTAAACTATGCCGATTTTCACGTGATACCCAACTTTTTGTGCACAAAGTACTCTTGAGTTTTGATTTTCAAGCATGACGTACCATTTTCAACGTTTTTAAAATTTCCAATTGAGCATAATAATAGACCAAAAATCGGATTTAGACAATTTTTTTTTTTTCAAATTGATTAACTCTTCGATATCTATAATTTGACAAAACGAAAATGATTATATGGAAATTTAAGATCGAAGTTATGGTTGATTCGAGTTTTCGTAAAAAAAAAAAGCTCGACAAAATTGCAGTAGACATTTTTTTTTCCTTAAATCATAGAGTGCGACGAGATAATCATTTTAGAACAAAAATTGGCCGATTCTGATTTCCGGTCTAGGAGTTATGCTTAATTTATTTTTTTATAGCGACAAAAAGGGTATGTTATGCATGAAAATCAAACATAAAGAATATTATGAACATAAATTTAAAATATTGGGTACTATGTGCAAAGTGACAAAATTTAGGAGAACCACGTGAATTATCTGAAGTTAAAATCCGGGTTCGAAATTAGAGCGCTAGACATAGTCCTTGGCTTATTAGGAAATGAAGAATGAAAGAAAGCCAAAAAAAATGTCAACATTATTTAAAAAAAAAATGAAAAAGGTAGTGTTTTGAAGGATCGAACCCCCCTCTTACACTATAGCATCGTTTTTATTCGTTGGTCCATTTCTTCCATGCAGTGCATTATGACACTAAAATTGTATAAGTCTCATGTCCCCGCTTAAATTTAAAAAAAAAAAAAAAAAAAAAATCTGCAATCAAGGGTGCGTATTCCTAGGTCCGCCACTACTTTAAAGTATAGTAAGTATTTATTTTTGCAACATTTTATCACTTTTTTTTCTAAATATTTATCCTGTGGCAAAAGTTTAGTAAATTGTGGCCATATTCGTAACATAATTATACTTCGATAATATATTATGCCCATATACGTTTTGGATAATAAAACTTTTCTCTTACGAGTTATTTTGTCATCAATGTCCATTGCGATCGGAAATCCAGACTTACATAATATCACTAGCGTGACAATATAGTTAACATGAATTTTACGGATAATAGAATTAGTAAATTAATTAATGCATTAGCTAGGTTTGATTACCCTTTGATGTCACTCCTTTCACTCGTTTAAAGAGTTATAAAAGTCGCTTATATTCCAAGACATTTTAAGGATACTGATCAACATCACAATAACCTTAACGAGCTGTCAAAGTTTGGAGCCCATAATAGAAGTTATTATATCGTTAGAAGTCAATGGGTAATGTCGTAAATGTAGTGCTTCTATATACAGCCTTGTCCCATTCAACATCAAGCATGCTGCTAGCTACAAAAGTAGATGAACTTCTTAGCCATTACATTGTTAACATCACCCTATACGCACAGAAGGTTGACTGTATCCTGGAATTCTGACTGGGCGGCAAGTTAGAGTTTCATATGACTAAAAAGCATTGAAAAACGTAATTAGTAAGAAATAATAGAATGAAAAAAATTGTTACTCTCAAATTTGAAACTAGCTGGGGTTTCTTGCACGACCCTCCCCCTAGAATCTAGGGGGGAAAAGTGTAAAAGATACGAAAAGAGAAATGATGGTGTAATATATACAAAATTAGTATATAGCGACACATACAAATTTCTGAATAAATTTTCATCCCTGGGTCTATTGTTATATAGGCAATCCATTTCTCAATTCTCTCCTCTTCAGATAAGAAGATGAAGTCAATGAGCATTCTGGCAAATGTTGATTGATTATCTGATATGACATATTCTGCAGTGAGGTATCCTAAATATATTTCATATAGTGTGAGAGAAAACGACATTAAGGATTCCTTGGACTTGTACATGGACTTCAGTTCACACTTTAGAACCTCAATGTTATGAAGATATATTTCTAAACGTCCTCACAGACAAGAGCAGTATTGATGACAGCTCGTAAATGTTAAGAAAACTTTCCTATCTCATTACCGTGCCATTTTCCCTAAACAAGCCCTTCCCTGACAAAAGCTCTCCAAGTACACACCCGCAACTCCAAATGTCTGCGGCATAGTCATAATCGTCTTTGTTGAGCACCTCCGGAGCACTGTAACATAGTTAGATTTAATGTTATCTCTGAAAACTAACAAGATTGTTCAAATTTGTACGTTATCCTTTCAAACAACATTGGTTCAAATGTTATAGAAGAACATATGAACATATTACCTGTAACATAGAGTCCCAACTCCTCTGCTCATTTGTCCAGGACATGCATACCTAGACAGGCCAAAATCTGCTATCTTGATTCTATCACCCTTTATTAGAATATTGCTCACTAGAAGGACAATTGAAATTGAATTGTTAGTGGAAAGCAGGATTACAATGAAACATAAAATTACAACTCGTTCTTTATATCAGAATTACAATAAAACATACAATTACAACTCACCCTTTATATCACGATGGATGATCCTCTTGTAGTGTAAGTAATCCACCCCCTCAAGTAGCTGCCGCATATAGCCAGAAATCTTCTTCTCAGAAGGCAGCTTTGGAAGCCTCAGAACTTGACCCAAAGTCGAGTCAGCTAGCTCCATGATGATGTAGATATTACCCTTCCTCTTGGCTTTCAAGTCCTTCTAAGAGCAGTTCATGCATAGATATGACATTGGGATGTGACAAGCATCCCAAAATCTCAATCTCTCGCACCGCAATATCTGGAAACTAAAGAACAAAAATTACACAGTTAGATTCAGAAATGACTCAAGCATGAAAATGACATGATGATACTAACAGTGAATACTTTATTTCACTTGATCACAAACACTTTGAGAAGATAAATATGACAAACAAGACTCGTAGTATATAAAAAATAGGAGAATCTGTACTAAAAGAAACCAGTTTTATGACATAAGAAACAGGCATGCTTCATGGGAGCATATTTTAGAGGTAGTATGGGAATGTGAGTGGGGTTTCTTTTGTTAAAAAAAGTTCTTCTACAATAAAACAGGCATGCTGCAAAACCCACATATATTTTTGGTGCCTTAAACACAAATAAAAATTGCAATTTAGTACAGTCTAATCACTCATCAGTGTGTGCCATTTAATCCCAACCAAATTGATCTTACCCCCAGATCAAATTAGGCGTCCCTTTGAAAAACACTCCTAACAAATCACCAACCACCGATACGATGCTTGACTATATATACTGTAAAATTGTGTATATGGGAAAAAGACTCAAGATTTGGTAGCTAAATACAAGGGAAATAAATACAGAAATAAATTTTACAGTATTCGAAATAATCGGCAAAATTTGTTTCAGGGCAACATCCATCTTAGTCTCTCGTGTTGGAAATATGAACTTAGCTGATCGGAAATACCCTTAATCGAATGTATGGAATGGAAGCACCGCGCACGTGTCACAGCACGAGCCGGCCGGACGGCGGCGGCGCGCGCGTGGGGAGACTATAGTCTTTCCTCCATAGTCAAGTTAATACTAGATAGTGTACTACCTATATAAGGT